>CAVNYN010280875.1:0-30889 GCA_963692815.1 Nyctanthes arbor-tristis | reverse complement strand
AGAATATTCCCCCCCCACCCCCCCCCCCCGCATGATGGTTAAGACTTTCCGCACTCTCAACATAGGTGAAAGGTATAGAATCTAAATAAGATGTGCCTAGGAAAAATGAAGGATTTCAGAATCCCGAACTCTTGGTGGGAAAATTTTCAATCAGGCCAGAGGTAAGACATTTACAGATGTTTCATACAACACAGAATAGATAGCAAACCGATAGCAATTTGAATTCGCCTTATCTTTGATCAAACTATTTAATGTTCAATGAAAATCAAATGTGTTGTAACAAAGAACTCCGCCAAATTCAAATTTCTTTGATAGCTATAGGAAAATTATTCAACAGCAACTTAAAAGGTGAAAGAGTGGAACTTGCTTATTATCACCTTTGGAGGTTTCCGCATTAGATACATCAGTGTCTTACAGTTCAATAAAAATGCATTTTCATTGTAAGACAATGAATTTTTCTCCCCTTCAGCTGTCCCAATTTGTTTATCATAACCCGCTTCATTGAAATATGGCTTCGAATTTAGCACTAGTCCCTGAAGTGAAACCAGGACTTGAAGAATGCTTGAGGATGAAGAATCCCAGACCTCATTGCCTCTGCCTGTCCAGGTATTCAAAAGACTAAGGCAGACTTTGCCTTCCTCATACAAATTAGGATTTATTCGCCACCCTCCAGAATGATAATATGCTGACTGCAAAAAAGAGCAATTGAAGATATATGTATATAGAAGTGAAATGTCAGTCTGGATAATGCAGATATGTTCAATTGCAAATTGAGCAAGAAAAAAGCTAGAAATAAAGACTTTAAAGAAGAACCAATATAATGTTCTCTTACAGGTGGAACATCCGGGTAGTCGGGTGGGAGGTGAAAATCAAAGAAGAAAAGGCCATCTTGATATGGTGTGCCATAAGCTCCAACTATCACCGCCCTCAAAAGATCCATTCTATCTTCATACACACGCACATATATCCCCTCTGTTCAAAATATTTTTACTTAGGATTGAGAGCCAGTGATACTGATTCAACATTATAAAATCAACTTGGAAACTGAATTTACTAACTGCATACCGGGCAGATTGTTTTGAAGAATCTCCCAATCTTTTTGAACTTTCCTAAGCCACTTCCTACCAGCATTATTCTGTAAATTATGTTAACCTCAATAAGACAAAGTCTAAAATTTGGAAGATTAATGAAAAAATGGATGACCAAAACTGCAACTGAGAGATGCATAATATTGTCCAAATTCTTTCACTTCTTTTAGGGTGGGTTGTGTAACAAAAGCAAACTAACCTGTCCCTGTGTGCCCAGGAAATAATGATCACGAGGATCTCTAACAATGTCAAAGCCTTTGAACATAGAAATGTTCTCATCACATGAAACTGGAGCTGCTCCTATCGGTCTCAAGTTACAAAGAGCTTCAGCAATTCCCAATAAATCTTGGGCCTTTGATGCATCGTTGATCTCCCCCTTGCTATTAGTAGGTAAGTTTGTGAGACGAGTATCACCATCACTAGGTTTCTGGGAGCTTGATTCAGTATTTAAATCTTTTTCTATTGAGGAACCCTCAGATTGAAGTTCATCTTCGCTTCTGGAATCCAAATCCATTAGATCCGCATGCTTCCGTCTCCTTGAAAATATTCCGGACGCAATTCTAGTCACAAACCCAAGTGCAGCAAGGGGAATTGAGAGAGCTCCATTCTTTCCGGAATTTTCTGCAACAGTGTTGCGCTCTTCAGATTCCGGTCTGATGTCACTTGCATTGTCTGTTCTGAAGTCCTAAATACCAATTAGCACATACAGTGTATAAGGAAAAACGGGGGAAAAAGAACAAAATATATTCTGTAGAAATAAACATTATAGGAGACGTAATTCCCAGCTTCTTTCAACAGCATCTGCAATAAGGGCAAAAACGATCAAATTCCACAAGACAAATAGTCATTTGCTTGCTGGGCTTCGATATAAAATGTATTTACACACATCATATAAAAATATTGACAGTGCCAATGGGAATATGAAGTGGCAGAAACAACAGTTTTTACATTAATATTTAATAAGTTAGTAAAGCCCCACTCTGGTTAAAAAAAGGAACATGACTACAAAAACAGTATAGACAGACAGCATTCTCCCATTTTGTTAATCAAGAGGGTTCTTCAAAAATTAAAAAAAGAGGACTTATGCAAAATGAGGTCCTTTTACCAATCAAATCTTTAATTCCTCCATTTGAACTTAAAATCGAAAATAGAATCCGCCCATAGTGCAGTCTCAGAAAAACGTAATCCCATTTTATGAATTGTATTTTAGTGGGGTTTGGGAGATGCTATAATTTTCTGTTAGCCAAGGAACTAATTTGGGGAGAAACGCTTCTCTTGGTGATGATGTGGGGAGGTTGGGTTGCAAGGAAGATTGTATTAGGTCTTGACTATCAAATTAGAACTGAACAGTTGGATTAATTTAACTAGAGGGTGGATGTCATTTGTTAAAAATCTTTATCATAAATATTGGTTCAGAGGAATAGTGCCTCTCCTTTTCTACTCCAAATCTGTGAATGAATTGCATGGACCATTTGATAGAGCTCCTATTTTGCAAACTTATCAGAGGCACAAGTGGAGAGGAAAAAAGTGGATAGACAATACAAGGGCGAAAGAGACAGAACATGTGAAGGAAAGCGGCAGAAGCACATGCACATAACAGAAAGGAGATCAGTTATAAAAAGGGGGGCAAAGGGAAGTACAGGCAAGGAATTAACAGGGAAAAGTCTGGGAGAGAATGGCCCTCGGAAATGGCCAATATCTTTGTCCATGAGGGGGGCAGCCCCGTGGGTTCATCAAAAACTTCCCTGAACTCGGTCAACACTTGCTTCAACTTCTCCGGTATATCCCCTCGAACTTCTTCCCCTTCCACTGTTCAGTTACTCAATTCAAGCAACACACCTTCGCCATTTTCTCAGAAAGCGTTCATCATAGACTTCAATGTAACCATGGACTTGCAAAGGGAGGGATCTCCTTGCAATGTAACAGAGTTGTCCCCCACCTTGAATTTCATGCTTAGCTTATTCCAGTCTACTTGCATTGGTCCCAGTGTGGCCAACCACTTCATGCCAAGGATCACATCAGAACTACCCAATTCGAGAGGAAGGAAATCTTCAACAATTTCCAAAATTTGCAAGTCTAATACTACACCCTTGCACATTCTAGCTTCCTGTACCGCCAACCGAGATCCCATTATCACACCATAGCCCAATGTTTGTGTTCTCAGCACTCCAAATTCTTGGACTACAGCAGAGATGAAATTGTGAGTAGCCCCACAATCTATCAAAACAACTACCTCTTGTTTATCGATGAAGCCTCTTATCTTCATGGCTTGAGATGAAGCAAGACCCACCACCGAATTCAGAGATAATTCCACCGTCTCCCCAACCGCTTCAACTACCTCCTCTGTTTCTTCCACTGCCGTACCCCAGGGCATGTCCTCCCTTTCATCCTCAGGCTCGATCATTACCTGCAACTCTTGATTCCGACATTTATGCCCAATTGTATACTTTTCATCTCAACGAAACCACAATCCCTTTTGCCTTTTAGCTTGTATTTCAGCTTCGCTTAATTTTTTAAAGGGTGGGGCACCCGATTTAACCATAGCCAGGGGCTTGGGATTCATAGGAGGGGTTAATTTCAAAACTGAAATTGCTCCAGCTGGTAATTGAATTTGCTGGAAGGATTGTGAAGAAAATGCAGGGACTTTACCTTTGTTTGGGCCAAACCCCAAACTCCCATCTTTGGGCTGCATCCATAATTTCTTCCAGCCCATTGAGTTTAAGCACACGAATTTCGGCCGTTATTTCTGGCTTCAGCCCATTAATGAACTGCCCCTCCAGTACTGCTTTAGAAACCTCTCCAATTGACAATGCCAATAGTTCGAAACTCCAACAGATACTCTTTGATGAACCCCTTTTGCTTGAGAGCTAGGAATTGTTCATAGGCAGAACCTTCTTGAGTGGATCGGAATCGATTTCGGAGTAATGTTTTGAGCTCATCCCAATTTCTGAGCCTTCTACGTTTCTCTTCCCATTGGTACCAAGCTAAGGCACCCCCCTCAAAATATAGTGCTGCCATCTCCAACTTTTCGGCATCCGTCAATTGATTCACAGAAAAATATCGTTCTACATGAAATATCCAGCCTTCCGGATTTTCCCCTTCAAAGATCGGCATCTCCAACTTTCGATATCGATAATCCAGTCTCTAGTATCCTTCAATCCCCCTCCGACTCCAGCACTCCTTCCTGCAACATTGGGTGTAGACTCGGAGTTGATATCAGTGGGTGTGGGTTGCTTTTCCACAATGTTTATGCCCTTCCCCTCCTTCTCATATTCGTCCCATCTTCCCATCATGAATTCCATCCTTTCCGTCATCACTGTCATCGTTTTCTCATTGTTTTGCCCTCTTTGGAATTCAGTTCTCAGAGTTTCAATTCCTGTTTGTAATCCCTCCGTTTGCACTCCTATTTCTTGTTGAAAGATTAAGAATCGTCCCTCTAAATCACCCACACTTTCAGTAACTGTTACGCCCATGGATCAAGAGTCTCTAATGCCAAAATGGTAGAATCCAGATATATGATGCATGAATTACAAGTCAAACAGAAAAGTAGCAATTGATATTCTCAAGCAGAGACTTACAAATAAACTGATGGAAATGAAATTACTAGTAGGAAATATATGGAATGAGCTTCAGATTACAACTATGAAATGAAAGGAAAAAGAAGAAAGATATTGGCCATTTGAGCGGGCCATTCTCTCCCAGACTTTTCCCTGTTAATTCCTTGCCTGTCCCTTGCTCCCCCTTTTAATAACTGATCTCCTTTCTGTTATGTGCATATGCTTCCATCGCTTTCCTTCACATGTTCTGACTATTTTGCCCTTGTATTGTCTATCCACTTTTTTCCTCTTGTGCCTCTGATAAGTTTGCAAAATAGGAGCTCTATCACCATTCCCTCCTCCTCACAATTCTCATCATACCCTAATCTCCTAACACAACTAACAATTCCACTAAAAGAAAGAGTCTCCTGTACTCTAGTTTTCTAATCAATAATTGCATTCAATTGGTCCACGACCCAATCACATTTGAGTCATAAAATATCAGGGGCTTATGAACTATTTAGCATGAGATACAGATAAACACGCCAAAGCTATTCAAGCTCAATGAGAGCTCCTTCAGGATTGTGCATACCAAAATGACAAGTAGAAGTAGAAACAATTGATCTTTCAAGAAATCGAGGGACGACCAAACAGCCTATTTTCTGCTAAAGAGAAGCCAACGCATAAGAAATTCCATTGCTAGGTACCGAATATACATAATAAGAAGCATTAAAACAGGTTATTTGTAGGGTTGGTGAATTATTGTAGATCCATCCAGCAGAGGAACATGATAATTTGTTATCCAGTTTGAGTAATACTCGGAACAATAAAATGAATCCATAGAAAATATATGTGTTTCATTTATTAAAGAATAAATTTAGCATCACTCCGAAGCCACAAAAAGGTTGATGTTAAGGACTTTCCAAATAGTCATGGTTAAACTCTGAAGCTGAAGCAAATTTTAACAGGCATGGAAAACATGTTCCAGCAGCCATTTACCTGCTTAATATTCTCAACAGTCCCTGTATCATCATCATCCTCATCAACAGTTTCCCAGCTAGCTGCATCATCATTAACTTCGCTTCCTGTTGCAATAGAGTCATCGTCATCACGACCAACAACATAAATGGCCTGTGGACCCACCTGATATCCACAAAGAAACTCAGTTCATCTCTACAACCTATCTTCATATGTAAAATCAATATGAGTTCAGATGCAACGAATGTTATACAAAGTACAGAATAATGCTAATTATCACAATCATCATCACATGGCAGTGTGTTTTTGTTAAATGATAAGTGCAATAAAATGTGAGGACATGTGATTTATTAAATTGGACATATCATTTAACACCACCTCCACTAGAGATAAATAGCATTACTCGAAAGTATAGGAACCCTGCAGTAGCTAGTTTCACAAAGATTCAAGTTTGTTCTTCTAATTCTCTATGCCCAAATGACAAAACTAAAAACTTCAACCAGTAAAGTAGACAAGTAGTTAAACACTAGGGTGGTTAAGAGGAAATATCATACAAACGAAAGAGAAAAACTTTAGAGCTATCTCACAAACAAAAATTAGTAACAAGGATCTTTCAGAGAAAAACAGAGTAAAATAGGAAATTTCCAGTTAAAAACAGTGCAGTTATATTATAATTCATAAAATCCTGAAGGTAAACATACCATTGATACCATCCCATCAGCCCAAGTAACTTCGATGTCACCATCTTTTAGCCCAGTGATGTTCCCAACCCAAGAGAGATCTGAAAATTCACTAGGTTTGTCATTAGCGGATGAGCTCCCTACCTTCTTACTTGCAGGACGCCTTTTCTTATCTTGTGTAGACTCGTTTGAAATAATCTGGTTTGGTTCTTCAACAGACTCCATTGAAGAATTCACTTTGTCTGGCACAGAAACAGGCGATAACCGAACGACTACATCTCCATAACAATAGTCATAGTCAGGATGCCCTTCTAGCTCATAAACACTTACCATTTCCTCTTTATCAAATTCTCTGGGGTCCTCTGCCCGTGAAACTGGCTTTAACCACCTAACACAAGCTGTCCTCTCTTTGGCATTGACACTTCTCACTACCCCAACACGTCTTATCTCAACAGAATCATCACTGTCGTCAGCAGCCTTCTCCACTACGTACTGTTCCGCTACAAATTCATGATCGCCGGGACTATCAATAGGAATCAAAGATGTTGAGTCCAGACCCTGCTTTATCGTTCCATCCTGCCAGGCAACATCTACTTTCGTCTTGGTATTGACAATCAAAAAGGCCCTTTCAAAATTTTCTATTTTCTTCCAGGCTATCTTGTCCCTCCTGATCACAACTTTACGGATCTTTTTACGCTGAAGGAGCCAAGTCTCGTGCGCCCCTTCCTTGGTAACTGACACTGAACTATTGCATATAATTGATTCTTCACGGGAACTATTCTCTAAGTTTTGGCTGTTTTCAACTGAGGAAGTTTCTTCATTATTTTCCATTGATTTACTGATTCCATGTGTTTCCTCCAAGTTCACCAATTCTACATCTGACTCATCTTCTGTTTCAGCAGATTCTGGTTCATCTTTAACAACACTGGATGTCTCCCACTTTGACGATCCCTTGTCCAGGCATGCAGAGGATGATGCAAGCAATGATGGAAGAAGGCACCAATCGCCCAACTGCCAATTTGCATGGGCAAAACAAGATAATAATTTTAAGTTCCTGGGACTCTGCTCTTCAGCTGGGATGGTAGCAGACTCAGTTCCATACCCAGCAGATGCAATCCAATAAGTATACACCGTTCCAATGCTAACTTTAGTTATCGTCCCCTCCAGCCGGTTAGCTTTCCACGAGCCAGAAAGCCACCTACAATTCTTGAAAACTGAGGAGGAGCTAGCCTTAACACGCTGGCCCGGATAATATGGGAAGTGTCCGTCGTCAAGAACCTTCTTACCAACAGGTTTCAAACGGAGAGTATCAGCTTTGACAACCTTACACACAGAGCCATCATCAAACAAAACCGTTACATTGTCCAAAACATCATCAACTCTACCCAGCCAGGGTCCAAGGACTACATAATCACCAGCAGTAAAATCCTTTATGCGTCTCAGGTTTCTGGATGATATATTGTTTAAAATAGATCCATCATGAGCTAATAAATCAACAGAGATGTCAACATCAACCACAATACCTATTTGACCTGTTGGGTCAGAGGCAGCAGCAACATAATCACCATGTAAAAAACCTCGATCAACAACGGTCACACCAGTTGTAGTTTCCGTTGTTTCAGAGTCATCCATCCAGAGAACTCTAACTTGGTCAGCAGAAAGAGGACAGGTCTTACTGCTATTATTGTCAATAACTTCATCAGCACTCTCATCAAAATTTCCATTATCCACATCGTCTTCCTCATTAGAGCCAATTTCGTCGTCATCGTCTTCGTCCTCTTCCTCATCTTCGTCATCAGTCATGCTGCTATCTGAATCTGAGTCACCAGCAACTTCTGTCACTATACCTATCTTATTACCAGTTTTGTTTCTTACAACATCTTGCCTATAAATATAGGAGGTATTCTGCAAGTTCTTGATAATCCTGCCGGGATCGTTTTCATAAGTTGAGCTTGCATCAGAATTGGGTCCATTCGGTGAAGGATCCCCTTCTCTTTTATTGTCATTGTTGGCAGCAGCTGTGGTAGATTTGTTAAAATTGGAAATATCGCAATGCTGTCCAGATTCCATCTATAAATGCACAAAAAGACAACTTAGAAAATCATTAAAAACCTTAACAACTTTATTGTACAAGATTAAAACATCTATATATTTAATAGTTAGGTAGCAAAATAAACATGGTTCATTGCCATGTATGAAGCTCAGCCGTATCTCAAAATTTATGCAGTTTCAACTATCTAAGCGCTCAGAAAATGAAAATCCTAATTACGCAAGAGTTCCAAACCAACTTACTTTAAGTCAAATGAGTTTAATGGTTCTTATCATCTCCATACACATCAATTAGCCTCCCACACCCCGTTCAAAAGAAAGTATACCGAACACAAAATGGCAATAGTAAAATATCAATGGCTGCCCATATTTGATATATTGATATAAGGACTTGGACTATTATTGTTAACACCAAATGGAAATAGTAAAATATCAATGGTTTCCTCATATTTGATATCGATATAATAGGACTTTAATTGTTAACACCAAATGGCAATAGAATCAACTATCAACAGTTTGCAATATGTGGCACCAATATAATTGGACTTGGACTGTTACTGTTATTATGATTTCCAATTTCATTTCCCATTCTGGAGTGGTCAGCACGTATGGAAAAATTATTTCGTAGACATAATTTTCTCGTTGAGAAGAAAAGAAAATTCATTCTAAAATACCTAAATAGAAGACGATTGACTCAGGGTGAGGACAGAAAGAAATGGGGGAAAACTAAGTCCACAATAATCTAAATTGCTTGGACATACGAGTACAGTTGTATTGTGCATGCCATGATGTCCATACCATTCATGTAAATAAGTGACACGTTCACAGTATGGTTCAATAATGCCCAAGATCTTTTATATTCATGGACTGCATGTTTTCCATGTATAAAGAGGCGTATAACTTGAATAATTATTATATATAATTCATTTCTTTGAGGAAAGAAAAATAAGAATTCATGTAGAATCCTATTCATGCATTTGCTTTCTTCAATCATTAATATAAGAGTAATGCTATCTAGCACTAGTCTAGGACTCTAGGTTACATCTAAGCAGCATTAATTGATGGTCTCATTCAAAGAAACCAGCCGTTTAAAGCACCCGTAATGGTGTTATAACACCAATAATGACTTAGCATTATTCTTGATACAAAGATTTGAAGACTCTCAGCCTAGATGGTGATGACTGGACCTAATCTTATGGTCATGTGATCAAACCCCCAATATATATTTCATTTCTCCTGAAGTCTTTCTTTCATATGGGACATGTCCTATAATCAGAAGTTATACAAAGTTAATGGTTCAGATTAAGAAGGTTCAAAGAAAGAAAACTGGAAACAAACTATGAAAGAAAATAAACACCTAAATAAGCTCAAAATTTATCAGACAAAATGATAACCGCTTCAAATTTGAAACACAATAGGAAGCCAAACAGGGTAGTAGGGCACTGTGTAATGCATTGAAACAAGACCAAATATTTTTTTTTTCTGGATTCAAGAAAAAACAGCTGCAGTACCCGTCTACTGCGGTGCAATATAACCAATTGTCCTTGACGAATGTTAACTTGTTGACAAGTGTTAAAATGTTAACTGTTGGTAGGTCTTAAAATGCACAGATTAGGATTTGGTGCCAAAATTTTAAACGAAACCAGTGAATTTTGTATTTAGTTTCATGATTCTCAATCTTGGATGCCCATGTCATGATGCCACAAAGGCTAAAGAGAGAGAATTTCACCTAATGAACTTCCCTTTTAATCAACAAATGTTAGAATAATAGAATTTAGAACGATTGAAAAGTCATAACAAGATTCACATTTCACCAAGATAACAAAACCACTCGAAATATAACAAACTTGCCCACAAAAGAAATACCGCCAGCCAGCTATTGCATCCTATTCAATGAATGAAAGCTTCTGAATTTGAAAACGAAAATAGTGTGCAGGGCTTCTAGAAAGTTCTCCGAACAATGAAAACACAATTAGCCTGAATCAGTTGAGTTCACTGAATTCTATTGTAAAATACTTTCAACTCAAACTCGTTTTAACCATTATTTCTATCATATAACCCGAACAAAAAAGCTAGAAACACCCAGTAAATAACAAATCAATCGAGTAAACAAGAGAAATAGAACAGAATGAAAAATAAACACCTACGCCAGCTAAAAACCTATGGCCCATCCGAACTGGATACAGCAAAAAGACTAACTAAATTCTCACCCTAGCTTAAAAAATCACAAAACGAGATCAAATCATTTCTCCTCATGTCAATTCGAATGCCTCCACAACTCATTAAAAATTACAGGATAGTCCCAAACAAAATCAGAAAAGTTCACAGATACAATGAATATACATAAAACGTATATATATGTATATATCTTTTACCGCATATATGTACCTCCGAAATCGGGAAGCGCTTAAACTGAGAGAGAATCGAGATTCCGAGCAAAAGATATTGAATGATTACGTATCGGTGATCTTGAAACAAAATTTTTAAATTTTTATTTTTCTTCTTTTTATTGAAATAAAGGAAAAAGGTTGTGGGGATATCAGAAATGGAGTTTTTTGGGCTCTTGGTGTGAGGTTAGGGGCATTGTCGTCATTACGTGCCGTAGAAGTGTTTTCCGGTGCGACCTGCGTTTAGAAATATTCACTGTACTTCCTAAATCCTAGGTTAACATTTCAAACAAAAATATTTAATAATCTACATATATTAATCTTTATATATTAATAATTAATTAATTAAATGAATCAAACGAGCATGAGGTATAATTTTACTGCATTTTTCCAGCCACCTTTCCTATTAATAGAGATAATTTGGTCTTTTTATTTCTAAAAGTAGTGGCTGGTGCGGTAAATGCTATTTTAGCCTTTTTTAGAAAAAAAATTCATATTTGGGTATTTTCTGGTTTTTCTTGTTTTCTTTTTTTTTTCCAGTTATTGTTATACAAGTTTCCAAATAAGGCAACCCAACAAATCCAATCTTATCAAGTTTCTCTTTAAAATTTTTGAATTATCTTATCTTCATAATTCTATCAAGGTTAATTATATTTAAATTACTCATTTTACTAAACGCGTCACATTTTTATTTATGTGAACATTCTTAATATTTGTTTCTTACAGTATTTAAGTCCCTAAAAGTTTCTGCTATATTTTTTCTCGAATTTTTAATTTAATTATCCTCTCATATTCTTAATGATCAAATACATTTAAAAAATTTAATTTGTGTATCTTAAAATCATATGAAAATATGTAGTTATATATAATTAGACATTACATTTTGTTTATTTAAAAATCTGACTTAATTCCTACAATGAGATTTTTAGAATTAAGTTATCAGTTGATACAAGATTTCATGATAATAAATGTTAAAAATAAAATATGAAAAAAATAAATTAATAATTGAAGTATAAAGAAAATAAAAACATAAAGAATGATGAGTATAATTAAAATACGGTATTATTAGTAAAAGATGTGGTGCCAATATAATCACTCTTCTATTAATTATTAAAACGATTTGGCTATACTTTAATGGGTAAAAGGTACATCCATGCTCAAGCTATCGTTGCTTTCGATTTGGGGACAGAGATTTCCTTTCATCGCGTCATCACGTTTGTAGATTTTATGCGTAGTGGCCAATGAAAATAAAATTTTCAGAGAAATGTGATGAAGTTCAATTTTTTTGGAAAATTCAGATGGGATGCTTAGAAGAAAAGGAAAAAGGACAGGTAAATGACATATATATATATATATATATATATGATTGTTGTAATAATAATAAATAAGAAGTAAACTTCAAGTGGGCTGCAAAAATAATTATTTATTTAGATATTTAGATGAGTAGGATCACGGTATAATATATGTAAGTTTGTGTTTCATAAATTTATAGAAATTTAATCTTATAATAATTTCAGAGTTAATATTGTTGACGAGACTAATTTTTTCCCCAAAGAGGAGAATTTATTTCATTCGTCTTCTATTTTACATCATGCGCCTATAGGTACGCACTACTAATCTAACGAACAGTTCATTGAATAATGAAGTTTGATCTTTCCCCTTCAGTGTAAAAAAAATAAAAAAAAAATCTAATAAGGGGTGGAGGGGGAGTACATGTGTAATTCGCACTAGGGAATCCCAAATAAGGAGTTGAGCTTTTAACCACTAGATCAACTGTAACGACCCGAGTTATGAACACCCGAGACGTTACTAACTCTATTCTATCTCTTTAAAAGTGCGGAAACTTAAACATTTATATAAATAAGTGCGGAAAATTTTTTTTCTTTGTTTAAAATATACACAATAATATTTCATAAATATTCGAAATAAATCCGTTGTCAAAAATTAACACAATTTTTTAACTTGGAAATAACCATTAAATAACTTCTAATAATTCCAATAGAAGAAATCGATTCATTTCTTTTTCTTTTCCTCAATTGCCATCGCTGAGCGAGTCGCTGCTAGCTCCAGACTCTGAAATGTTTTGAAATAAAGGGTGATTGTTTCGAAGAAATATTCAGTAGATTCCTGTGCACTAATTTTAAAACATGCAATACATATTATGACGTTTGAACACATGTACACATACAAATTAAGTCCGTGGCTTGTTTTTCAATAAGCAATTGTCTATGTCTGTGGGCCCGTCAGAATGACGAGCTAAGTATGTGAGCTCTCAATTAAGGTGAGCTAATTATGTGCATACTTTTCATGTTTCTTTAAATCACATGCAGTACATGCATAAGCACATAATATATAATTGCATCATACTTTTCATAAATGTGGACACATACTTTGAAAATAATCTTTGAATAAGGAATCTACTTTAATTTGCTTTCCTTTTTCGAGTTTGAGCTTATGGGCAATCAATTATGTGTTAAGTCACATGCCTCATCTATTAAATAAATAATAATTCATATTAGAAATTTTGAAAACGCTTAAAAGATCGGAAGAGCGTAAAGTTAAGCTGTGAATTTTGAAAGTTTTGGCTCAAAATATAAAATTTTAAAACTCTAAGGACTAAAATGACTAAAATAGGGTTTTTCAAAATATGCCAGTCAATGAATTCAGGAACTGCAGTAAGAACATTGGAAACTTAAATGACCATCTTGAAAACAATAATGAAAACTAGGGCTGTAATAAAAGAATTTGAAACACTAGGAACCAGAACAGATGCAACAGATTATGAGGGCTGGAGTTGCAAATGGGATTTAGCTTAAACAATCAAATCCTTAATTCCCAAATGGAAATCGGGAGAGTCAGAGTATGGGAGAGCCGAGAGGGATGCCAGGGTCAAGGGTTCGATCAACGGCGAATAGGCTTCGCGGTTGAGACTGGTAGAGGGCGAATGGGTTCGATGAATGCAAGTCACTGACTAAGGGCATTTGCAACTCGGTCGAGGCAGAGGAGTTCGCGAGTTGGGCGACCCAAGCTCAGGGGTCGCGATTGGGTTCGATAGCAGAGGCAGAACTCTAGCTGGAAATGGAGCTCGCGGTGGTGGTAACCACGGTTCTAGGTTCGATTCTGACTAAGGTAAGTTATGGGTTCCTTTTTGGCTTTTGGTTTGAGTTCTTGGGTTGAAGAGTGGTAGTTCGACAGTGGTGGTGGCAGTGGCGACCGGTGGTGGTGGTGGCAGCTGAGAGTGGTTGCTGGTTTTCTCTATTCTTTCGTTTTTTTCTTAATTGGTATGGGTGTTGAAGAAGGCAGTGAGGTTGCTGGTGTCTCGAGTAGGGATGGCAACGGGGCGGTTGTGGTCGGGTTTGGCCTTTCCCGTCCCTGTCCCGAATTTTTTTACCCCGCCCCGATCCCTGAGTGAATAGGGACGGGACGGGACGGGGCGGGGTGGGATAGGAAAATCCCCGACATCTGCCCCGATTTTCATTTTTTTTTTTTTGTTTTTGTAAAATCCCTATATTCTAGTTACCGAATATCCCTATAAAAAGACACATTTTTACCCTCTAACATTAAAAATTATAAAGATTCGAATTACTAATATTCAAAATTATAAAGATTCAATCACATAAAACACCAAATATTCTAAGTTTGAATTACAAGCAAAGTTCAAATATTAAACATAACATTTCATCTTACCAAGGTTCCAACAAAAACAATTATAATGCAACACTCAATCATTCATAAAATTACATTCCAAAATATTCCTTCATTCTTCATCTTCAATATTTGTGTAGTACCCAGTAACTACTGATTCCTGTATAATAATACATTTACAATAAAATATAATAATTACAATTGTATACTTAAAATTGTTTAATATTGAATTTGAATAACATAGTAAAAACATAAGAATAAAATTTTGCATTTTAAAGAATCGATGTACCTCCTCCTCTACTTCATCATCACTAAAAGATGAACAAACACCTTTATATGGATGCGTAGGGAGCGATTGTTCTGACAACCAAAATAGAACAAAGAATTAAATTTTTTTAAGGTAACAAAAACAATAAAGAAACTAATGAAGTTGAATGATTTACCATGAATATCAGCCCATAACCAGTCACGGGCACACATTAAAGCCTCCAATGTTTTATGATGAAGTCGGCTCCTATGTGGACTCACAAACCTGCCACCCGTGCTAAATGCACTCTCAAAGATCGGAAGAGCACATTGGCACAGCCAAGACATCCCTAGCAACTCTTGCCAAGAGAGGATACCTGCTAGAATTAGCTCTCCACCAACCCAATATATCAAAGTCTGGAGTTCTTGGTATAACCGCCTCCTCTAAATACAACTCAAGCTCGGTTTTGTTAGTGGTAGTAATGCTAGAAAGATACTTGTCATAATCTCCCAAATAATCATCTAAATTTGAAGCTTCTTCATTTTGAAAGGATGACGTTGAAGATTGAGTACAACCAAAACTAGCACTTGTTTTCCCCCTATTTTGGTAATGTAACACCAACCTTTCACAAATTTTGGAAATTTTCTCAACTTTATTTTTTGCTCTCATTGAACCAAAAAGCTTAAGAAGTAAAACTCCACCAATTTCAACTTATATCTAGGATCTAAAATAGTTGCTACGGTCAAGATCCCATGAATATCATTCCAGTATTTATCAAATTTTTCCATCATACCCCTTGCCATTTGTTGGATTTCAGGGTATTGAGATTCCAACCAATCAGACATTGATAACTTTATTTGACAAACATTTGTAAAAAACAAATTTGCTGTAGGATACTTAGTACCAGAAAACAATTTAGTGACTTCATAAAACTTCTTCAACCGGTCACAAATTTGTTTTGCTAAATCCCAATCTTGTGCACTAGGCAAGGACTTGTAGTGTGGATCTTGTAGGCTCAAACGGGGGAAAACATCTATATAATAGATTGCAATATGTAGCATAAGATAAGTAGAGTTCCACCTAGTCTTGCAATCAA
Source organism: Nyctanthes arbor-tristis (assembly GCA_963692815.1). Classification (NCBI taxonomy): domain Eukaryota; kingdom Viridiplantae; phylum Streptophyta; class Magnoliopsida; order Lamiales; family Oleaceae; genus Nyctanthes; species Nyctanthes arbor-tristis. The sequence continues at coordinate 15,183 of CAVNYN010280875.1, read as the reverse complement.
GTACCAATTTCTTACCACATGAAATTTTCAATTGGGTGGCAGCAAGTTCAAATTTCTTTGTTCTTTTCGGTGTTGCTTACCAATAAGCAATGCTATCTTGAATTCTTTCCACACTCTTTTCTATCAATTCAAAACCATCATTCACAACTAAATTTAGAATGTGTGCACAACAACGAATGTGAAAAAGTTCACCATTAACCAAAGGTGAATGCCCATTAAGCCTAACTAACATTTTATCAATCATGGTATCATTAGTGGAACAGTTATCAACCGTGAGTGTAGACAACTTACGGTCTAAATTCCACTCAAACAAACAAGGCATCAATACGTTAGCCAAAGCTTCTCCAGTATGCGGACAAGGCAGGTAAACAAACCTATAAGAAAAGAATAGATTACAACATAATCTAAAAGCATATACAAATATTGGAAATGCATTTCGTAGTGTTATTACCTTATGACTCGACTTTGAAGTCTCCATCTTTCATCAATAAAATGTGCAGTGATAGCCATGAATGCTTTCTTTTGATTTGAAGTCCACATATCGGTAGTCAACCACAATTCTGCTATTGTTCTTCTCCAACAAAGCCATAATTTTTGCCTTTTCACAATCATAAATCTTCAGAATATCACTTTTGATTGTATTTCAGCAAATGGGTTTAAATAATGGTTGAATGACATTTAGAAACTGACAAAAACCAATGTGCTCAACCATTGACAATGGATATTCATGCATGATCAACATTTTTTCCAAAGCAATCCTCGAAGCTTCTTGATCAAAAGCATATGCAGCGATTAATGCCTTTCCATCTACTTCTTTGTTAAGATTCAACATCATTTGGCCAATGTCTCTTTCATTTCGATGAGGACACCGTTTAAAATGGTCATGTAAATGTTTTGTCCCATTCTTACTGTCACCCACTAAATCTTTATTACAATAATTGCAAAACGCCCTTACCCGACAATTAACCTTTTTTTCTTGAAATGGTCCCACATAATAGAATGAAAATTTCTATTTCTACAATTAGTATCTTCACTATTAACATCATCTGACACATCTACTATATTAGTAGGCACTTCATCGTTGAGTTGTGGCGATGCTTCAAGCACTTGTGAAGTTACTTGCGGAGTTACTTGAACATTACATTCATTTGGTAGTGGAGCACTTCCAACTGAAATTGGATGAATAGGTCTAGAACAATGCTTAGGTTCTGACATAACTATGTCAAATACCTTTTGATAAGAAAATAATATTGGTAAATCATTCCCAAATGTCACAGAAAGTTCGACAAATCGTACTTTAATTTAGTTGAAAGTAAAAGAAGATTTTAACTTTTGTGAACATTCATTAATTGACATATTTGTTGATATAGATCTGTATTATAAACTATGAATTCTTAGAAACAGATAACTGTTAGTTAATGAGGAAATTAATATTAGTTAATGAAGAAATTAATATATATACATATTGATCATAAATTGGATGTCCAATTAAATTGGATGAGACATGGTACTTATTTGACTGGACATTAATTTAAGGAAAATATGAAATTCAAGTGTCCCAATTTATTTTATTTTATTTTATTTTTTAAGTAAAAATAGGGAATTGTCACCACTACACAAGTCCCTTTAAATAAATATCCCAAAACTTTGAGTTCTTGTAGAACATATCAACTTCCAAATATCAGCAAAAAATGTCCACTTCTAGGGAACTCAGATGTGATGTTCTCTAGTTCAGTTTGGACTTCTATCACCTCACTCAGCTTTTCCCCTAGTGTTGTAAGCTTATCTAGCACAAATCCAACTGCAACTTCTGCCATTTTACTTCTTTTAAACAAATTTACTTGGTTGCAAGTTATAGCAGCAGAATGATGGTGCTCAGTATTTATAAACTTCATTAATTAGTTCCAAAGAAATTAATGGCATAGATGCAATTAGTTGATGATTCCCTTGCTATCAGCACTTGTATCACACTAAGGAGAGAACATAATAAAATTAAAGATATATATATATATATATATTAAGCCTTTCTTTTTTTTTTTTTTAAGAATTTGATACCTAAGAAAAGTCATTCAATCAAAAGAAAATAGAGGACTACTAAGCAGAACCAAAAAAGAAGATCTGCTTAAACTTGACACAAATCAAAAGTTGATATATATTAAGCTTGACACACTGAAGGCAAATCAATATTACTATTAAAAACAGCATTAATTAATTCTGATTTCTTGACACACTGAAGGCAACTCAAACACACTAGAATAACTGGGTTTGATAATTTCCGGTGGGTGTTGAAATATGTTTCTCTTTATTGGGGAACTTGAACTGACTTTTATATTTAAAACTTAAAACATAAACTACTCAAAAGATTAAAAGAAAATTTACAAGTTTTAAAACCTTACCTGTCACCATCGGCGAGAAGGAAGAAGCGATGGGTGGTGGCCGGAGTTGGGCGTGGTCAATGGAGCTGCGGCTATCGTCGTTGGTGAGGAGAGAAGAAGTGATGGCCGGATCAGGCACCGATGGAACAGACAGCAGGGGATGAAGGGCGGCCGGTGGCTGTTTATTGTGCGTGGGAGAGAAGGGCGAATGAAAGTGTGAGACTAGGGTTTAAGTCGTGAGTGAGTGAAGAATGAATGAATGATTAATGAAAATTGAAAAATCTGATTGCCGTTTTCCCCTTTTTTTTCCTTGTGATTCAGCTTTAATTTTAACTTATTAAAAATATATTGTAAATGCATTGCCAAGTGAGACGGTAGTGCAGTTGGTGAAACTTAAGATAAGTGGGGAAGTGGGTTCTGTGTTTGAGCCATGGCATTGTTATACGCTTTGTAACTTTTTTTTTTAATTGAATAATTTGAAACCAGGTTTCGGGGCGGGGGAACCTAAACCCGTCCCCGCCCCGTTAGAAGTTGTGCCCCGTCCCCGCCCATTCGGGGTGGGTCCCTGTCGAGTTCGAGTTTTCAGGTTGATTCTGCTATCCCTAGTCTCGACTGGGTTTGATTGAGATAGAGTCGAGACTATTGTGGGTGTTTGCAGATGCAGTGGCTGTTTGAAATGGCACGACTTGAAGAGGTTCAAGAGGAAAGGCAGTGACTGCATTGTGTAGTGCGTGTGTGTGTCTGTGAACATATGTATTTAATGTGTAGTTAGTTGCCTAGTGTATGTGTGTATACCTGTATAGATTCCTCACTAGAAACGGTACTCTGTGAATGTGTTTTTGTGTGTAACTTCTATATGAATGTGTGCTGGGTTGTTGAATGTGCGAATGGCAAGGAGTGATGTGTGTAACAAGTGGGATAGTGGTGTGTCTTGTGTATTGAATGTAATTGTAGAAGTGTATATGAACAAGTGTGAGAATTTTTTTACTCAGACGTGTGACTCGTTTCTTGCTAGGTTTCTTTACTTTTGTTTTGTTTTCTGGGAATGAAATGCCTCTATATGTACACAAAAGGGACGTTTGCTAAGAATCACTGAGAATCATTGGGAGATTGAGGGAGTTGGAAAGATACTGCTTGAGATTTCACAAGAAACGTGGGTTGACAATCAGATTTTGTTTCAATTGTTGAGAATCAGATAGTTTGAGCTGTTCAACGTTAGTTCAAAGAGAGTTGAAGGAGTTCAAGTCTTGTTTGGCTCAACTTAAACTAATTTGGGCTCCAAATTGGGCTCGAGATTTGGACTTAGATAAAAGAAACACAACTTTCGGCCTTAAATAAATAAGGCTTGGGTAGATCGGAAGAGCGTTAAAATTTCTTGAATCCAATAAAAGAGACCTAATCTTTGGGTTTAAAATTCATTTTCAAGGCTTTACGCCTTGGGCCGAGCACAAAGAATTTAATTATATATCAGCCTTAACAATTGATTGGACCTGAATTTAAATTTAGAAATTAAAAATCCAATTAATTGTAAACTCAGGTTTTTCTTTAAAATAAAATTTGATGAGTGACGCAAATTCTTTTAAATCTTTATCGTGACTAGCTATAAAATAACGGATTAGAGTGGTAGCAAAACGCTAAAATTTCTTTAAATTTTTTAAAATAATAAATTCAAAGTATGAAAATTTCAGTCGCTATATCAACCCCTTAATTCCATGTTTATTTACTTTTTTCTAAAGTATGAAAAATTACTGAAATATGAATTTTAAAATAATTTTTTCATTATACCCTTATTTATGACAGTAAAATAGTTATAATGATCCATATTAAATAAGGCCATTTTCTTGATAAATAATAACTACTCAAATAAGAAATATGTCTATATATTTGAGACATACAAAAAAGGAAAACAAGTCTATATAAGACAAAGTCTTGGGTTTGAGTACCCAAAGTTCCCTTGATTGTGTTTAAAAAATTAAAAAAATAATAATTCTAACGCTTGACACCTCCCAAAAGTCAATAATTATAGAGAGACAATTTATCTGACATGAATTAGTGACATGCTTAGTTGACCATCTTGTAGTGGTTGTATGTGGGCCATGAAATTTACTACTTATATATACACAATCAATCTCAAAGTGGACAACTAAGATATGTCATTTATTTATGTCAGATAAAAATATCTCCATAAAATTACTCTCCAAAAGTACCATATAGTTATTAATTTATTTAAATTTGATCTTTAATATGATAAACTCATTTCTCATTGATACATAACGAATATATTATTTTGAATATTGTGTTCGAAATGTCTTTGTGAACGATTGAACTAAATTTTTAACCAAAAGTTTAGCATGCAAAATTTTCATTAAGTAGTAATATTTATTGATAGACAATTTTAATAAGATATAAATTCAATACAAGTAAATAATGCTAATAATGAATTGTCAGATACCCTTTGCCCGTGAGCTATGGAAATATAGTAGATTATAATAGGTCCGTGGTACTTGGGAAAAAATTCAGGTACTCTAGACCCTCCACGCCAATGAGGCAGAGACACCCATACGTGGGTCCTCATACTCTAGTTTTGGGACCCTTAAACCCATGTGTGGGTTGTTGATTGATCTAGATTATCATATTACGATATTCTTGAAGTATCGGATATTTTCTTGTGGTACTTGATACTACTCTCTACATGTTTTTCCTTTTTGTATGTCCGAAGGATATAGACTTGTTTCTTTATTGAGAATACTAATTTACCACTATGTAATACTTTTAAGAGGATGCTCCTATGTAATACTTCCTCTTTTCTATAGAAAGTACTTCCTTACTATAATGGAGAGGACCAATCTCACATGGTGCTAATTTGGAAAAAAATAAGGCCCACCAATAATTAAGCAAAAAATAATTCCTCTCACCCAAAAGAGCCAGCCCAACCCAAAAATTAAAACTCATATGAGCATATTCCCCTCTTAGAAATCAAGGTTAAGCCCCCCTCTAAAAACCCCTACTAGCTTTCACCGTTCAACCACCACTGGAACCCTGCTACCATTGTTCCAACTGCCTTCCTCCTACTTATAAGGTAGATTGACATTTTCCAATACCTACAACATGCTGAAACTGCTCATCAATCTTTGATACGCACTTTAATAGGCTATAGGCTCGCCATTAGTAGAGAACTAGACGCAAATCCAAAGGAAGAATCAGATTCCAATATTGGAGAATCTAGGATTGAATGCACATCATGATTAATTGCATTTGTGTGTTCATATTTCCATCATTTTTTGATGAATCTATTTGGGATTCCACATATTTCCTTGTGAGATCTCCTTATTACTAGAGTTTTCATCAAACCCAAAAAGTGAATTGAACAAAGAGGATTTTGGAAACCCACAATCCTTTGCAGCTATAGGCATGTTAATATCCTTCCCATTCAACGCATTCAAAAACGAGTCATCTAATTTGGTAGAAGTAGTTTCAACCAGAAGCTTCTCAATACTCAAATTTTTAAGCAATAAAAAAAGGCAAAGCTGTCCTTGGGGGAACAACTGGATTGGCAAAGGTGGTGGGAGGAAAAATACATATCTATCAAGGGTTTGAATCCTAAGGAGGCCCTTGGTGGAAACCAGTAGAAAGGCACACCAACCCTCGCCAACCCAGGTATATTCCTTGATTTATCACCTTTACTAAGGCCTAAGGCAGGATGTGTAACAAAAAAAGGCAAAGCCAGCCCAGTTTCAATGAGTAGAGTTATGTAGGCGGTCATACTCTTCAACCATTTTCTCAAGACCTGCATCGGTAGTAACAGAGATCAAAGAATCCAACTCTTCATTCAGAAGCTGGTAACAACTAGTTGTTAAAAAAGGCTTTAGGGAAACGGTGGTGGGGGTAAAAAAGCTGTTGTTGTGATATATGAAGATGATGCGAGTATCTTCGCCTCTATAACATAAGGATTTGTCGTAGGGGTAAGGGACTATTTGTCCGCCATAGCTACACACAAGGTACAACTATGATGGTTGGGAGAGGAGTGGAGGTGGTCAACCAGGAGTGTTGGAATTAATGTACAAGGCCCCAATTGTTGGAATGGCTTTGTACTGCTGGACCGATTTGGTTAATAAGATTAATTGGGTCGGACCATGCATGGTTTCTAGAATCATAATCTAATTAGGGTATCTAATTAGGGTCGTACTAGGGTTTCATAAGAAATCTATAAATAGAGCACCTTAGGGTCTTAGATTGCTATGACATTCTTATCTCACATTTTGTATTAACTTGCTAGCACAAGATAATACAAAAATCCTAATCCCACTACGAAAAGTTCGTGTTCTTGGATTATTTTTGCTGTGTGGATTACTATTAGAGGATGGATGCTTGTACAACTGTAGTGTGATAAGATATACTATCGAATTCGCTGCTTCATTCTAGGCAATTTTTATCTTGAATTTCATCTAAGAGGATGTTTGGTCATGGTATAGGAATTGTAGTTTTTATTTCCACTGTTCATGTTATCTATAATTCCTAACAATGGTATCGTCTTGTTAGATTTTGTTATTATGTATGTAACAATAATTGTTATTGTTGCGTATCAATTTGATTTGTCGTAGTTAATGAAAATTATTTGTGAAATAATGACTTCAAATGTGATTTGGAATTTTGTTTTAAAGTTAAAAATTTGAATTTGATTTGAATTTTCAAACAGATCGGAAAAAAGCATTCTTCAATAGGTCTTTCAATCTTGGCAGGTGCTGCCACAGGTAACGTACTGGCGGTGGAGGACGACTCTCGCCGCTGCAACAGTGACACTCTTCCGAAGTGGCAGAAATTGCCAAAGGCTCTGCTTTGTGAAGTAGCACATGCGTCACCAGTGGTGCTGTTTCTCAATAACGCTGGATACATAGGCTAGGGTTTTCGAAACCCTAGCCATGGCTGCTCTGGTGGCGCTGTTGATTCAAATAGGGACAAGGGTTGCTATGTAACTTCTAAAATTGCACAGCAAGCCCCTTATTTCTAGAGTATTAAGAGAACCCATATCGCATTGCCAGTCCCTTAAATTTTGCAAACTCAGAGATTGATCCTTGAACTTTTTGAATTTCAGAATCAGTATCATCTTTTTTCAAATTTGACAAATTAGTCTTTGGGTTTTGAATTTCAACTTAAAAGTTTTGTAAAATTTTAGTATTTATCAATTGGGTCAAAATTTAAACTTTATATAAATTGTTTTTGCCAAAAGTTATTTCTTTGGATAAAAAGTTAAATTTTGACTTAATTTAAAATATGATTCTAAACCCTAAGTCTTTCCAAAACTTATACCAAAGTATTGACTTTACTGTAACAACAAATAAAGAGTCATTTTCTTTGTTCCCTTTAGTTAATAAAAATTTATTGATTAATTAGATTAATCATGATATTTTATTTATATGAAATTGATTAATTAATTTGATTAATTCATTAATTTATTTCTTGGTTGATTCATTCTTATTTGTCTAAAATGTTTACACACTTATTGTCAATTACCACAAATCTAGAAATTGATGTGTTCATTAATATTAGATATTGATGAGTGTTCGTGGATGATTATAGACTCCACCCATGTGATTGGTTGAATGTATGGTTAATTATTTTGTTTTATTCTTGTAGGAGCCTAAAAGGCGGTTATTTAATTCAGTTGGCCCTTAAAGCCTACTATTTGATTTTCGGCCTAAGAGCCAATTGTTAAAATTTTGCTTTGGGCTAGCGTGTCTAATTTTCGGCGGAAGTGTCAACTAGTATAGGATATAGGCTGGAAATGGACCACGAGAAGACAACTAGTACATGATACATATTGGAGCAGAAAATGGAGATCGTTGTATTTGGCATTCGATGATTGAATGTAATGTCTCCTAGAAATTGACCAATTAGTCTTCTTCTTGGCTCGAGAAGACTAGATAGATATAGTCCATAATTATCTACTCACATTTATTATGTATTTATGATTGCATGTGTTATGCTATTATAATACATAATTGTGATCTCCTCTATAAAATATTAAATTTGTATTAATTATTAATACATGACTTCCATTGTTATAGTTACAAACCAGAGTTCACTATCGATTGATTGAGTAACTCAAGCTGCGCGCACGTAAATATGTTTATCACTAGAAAACATACGATGTTTCTGAATAGTGGGTTGAATTTAACTAAAAGTTTTATTTCTTGTTGAATGACTCAAGGAAATAAGATTTTACAGGCCTGCCAAGTAAATACATAAGATGTATGTGATAATTAGTTATCTACTTTGTGATCTAGGAGTCGCATGATGATGTGACTGATAAAGTATCTACTTGAATGTTTTATTAGGGCTCGTTGAGTAACTCAAGGTTTTAGTAAAGCAGATGTGGTCCTAGCCGGTTGAAAAAATAAAAAGATTTCATTAATTAATGTCAAGGGGATCATTAGCTCAGTCGGAGTACAATTATTTTAACAAAAGTCCATATTAAATTAATTTATTGCATTCATTGATTATTCTATATTTTGTCATTTCAATTTATTGAATCATGAGTAACCACATTAATTTGAGACCAACAAACTCATGGAGTAAAATTTTCTTGGCTGGTATCATAATTTGAGAATAGTTCTCAAATATGAAAAAATTACATATGTTTTTGAGCAGCTAATACCAAAAATTCTTAATGAGGAAGCTACTATGGAACATGTGGAGGTATACAATCATCATATGGAGGATGATGATAATACTACAACATGTGTGATGCGTGCAGCTATGTCACTTGAGTTTCAAAAGCAAAACTAGGGTATGGGTGCTTATACTATGATAGTTCATCTCAAAGAATTGTATGATAATCAGTCTCATATTGAAAGTATATTGAAAGGTATAAAACATCCAAAAAGCTATTCAGGGTTGTGATGGCGCATGGTTCTTCATTAAGTGCTCATGTACTGAAGATGATTGGCTACATTGAAAAATTAGGCTAATTAAGTGTTGTCATGGACCATGAACTAAGTATTGACTTGGTTCTTTAGTCACCACCTGATACCTATTTGTAGTTTATTATGAATTTCAACATGAATAAGATTCAATGTACCCGCCCCTAGTTGTTAAATATGTTAAAGACTATTGAGCCTAATGTAAACAAAGTACGTGAGCAAGTCTTGGCTATTGACTCCTCAAAGGGCACTAAGAGGAATCTAAAAAGACCTTTAAGAAAGGTACCAAAAGAGTCAACGGCGTTGGGAAAACAGTTAAACTTGACAAGAACAAATCTCAGACCGATGCTAAATGGTATCATTATGGAGGCAAAGGGCATTGGAGGAGGAATTACAAGGCTTACTGTGCTAACTCGAGGGGGGAAAATTTGCCGAGACTTCTATTTTAGGTAATTATTTTATCGAGGTTAATATAACTACTTCTTCAGCTTCTTGGATATTAGATACCAGATGTAAATCTCATATTTGTACAAATATACATGGGCTAAAAAATAATAGACCATTATGAAGGGGTAAAATTGTAGCAATTCAGCAACACTTACACCTAGCAATTCAATCTCAGAATTCCCATCAAATATTACACTGTAATTACTCAGCACGCCCAGGATTTCCTAGTTTCACACACTCACGATTCTGCAAATTTCTACAATTATACAATTTAGAAATACATTTACATTCTGTAAATACATTCATACATTCACAAGATACCATAGAACCCAAAATTCAGCAGAGCAATTCCCAGAATTACACAGACTCCCAGAAATCAGGTACACACATTTACAGTACACACGCACACACAGAGAAAAGCAGCCAGTGCTGCCTTAAATCAAACCTAGATTTTTCGATCACTCACTCTCATTGTCATTCTCTGATTCTCAATTTGGGCAAGCACCACCATCATCGTTCAGCCTCTGCCTTTCTTCCCAAGCCTTCGAGTCGAACCAAATCAGCCTACTCGGCCACCAATTCCACCGTCTCTTCTTTCCTTCAACCCAGAACGGCCGAGCAACTAGCTGCTCAACTACGGCCACTGTCACCGCAGGTCACCACCCCTTCCGTTCAAATTTCCCAATTGAAAACTAAAACTAGAAATCGATAGCCAAGAACCCGGTTAACTTACCTTGGTCGACCACTCTGTTCCTCGAAGAACCACTGCCTGACTGAACCACTGCTCTTCAAGCTAATTTCTAACCCCATCGTCCAGTAACCCCTCTGCATTCTCAAACCTGTCTTTTTAGCCTTGAATCTGTGGCCCCTTTGTGTCGTTCGAACCAAGCCATCGCGGCCACCTCTGTCCCCTTGAGTCTCGGAGGAACCCCAAGCCTAACGCCAGGCCTTGACCGCAGTCCTTCGCAAACCCCATGTCATCTCTCTTTGCCTCGCGAACTCTTCGACAGAAACCCATCGCCCTTTCGCCTTCTGAACTCTCCCTATCTCGTTCGATTTCAATTTGGGGCACAATTGGGTGAATTTGGGATTTTCGATTTAATCCCAATTGCCCTCACGCCCCTTGAGTTTGAAAATGTTCTATTTCAGTCCTTTAGTAGCGCTGAAGTTGTGAATTGGTCATTTCCATTTCATTACTTTTATTTCAGTCCCTATAGTTCTTTTCAATTCGATTCGGGTCCCTAAAACTTTGTTAGGTATTTTACTTGGTCCCTATGGTTTCAATTGTTCCTATTTTAGTCCTTCAAGTTTTCAAAAACTCTAGTTCAATTCCAAAGGTTTTGGAAAATTATGTTTTAACCCTAAACTTTTATTAAATTGGGTTTTAGTTTGGAAGCTTTCAAAGTTTGGATGTTACTCTAGATTTCAAAGTTCACAACTTAAATTCATACTTTTATTTAGTTTTAAATATTTTCAAAATTTCTAACGCTAATTATTTAATTGTCTAGATGATGAGTATAAGTTGACGTACATTTGACTGCCTTATAGCTCAAACTCGAAAAAAGAAAGCAAAACAAGATAGATTTCCCTTATCTAAGATATTTTCAAAGTTATATATGCACATGTTTTATAAAAAGTATGATACAATTATATATTATGTATTTATACATGTGCTGTTTGTGATTTATGGAAATATAGAAAGTATGCAGATGATTAGTTCACCTTAATCGGGAGCCCACAGACTTAGCTTACTTTAATTAAGAGCCCACAGACTTAACTCGTCATTTTGGCGTTCTTATAGACATAGACAATTGGCTTTTATTAAGACAAGCGATCTACATAATTTGCATGTGTACGTGTGTTAATTGCTTAATATGTATTACATGTTTTTAAAGTTAGTGTGTGGGAATCTACTGAGTGTTTCTTCGAAACACTCACCTTTTATTTCCAAAATATTTCATGATCTAGAGCTCGTTGCGACTCGACTGAGGATGACAATTGAGGAAAGAGAAAAATGAGTAGCTTGTTAAAGGTTTATTCTATTGTAATAATTTTAGTCTATTTAGTTGTCATTTCAATAATTTTAGACTATTTAGTTGTCATTTCAAAATTAAGATATTTTGTTAATTTCTGACAATGGATTTATTGGAAATTATTTATAAAATATTATTATGTTATTCAAATAAAAAAGCAAATTTTTTCCGCACTTCTTTATACAAACGACTTCTTTTCCGCATTTAATAAAGACATAGAATAGATTTGGTAGTGCCTCGGGTGCTTAGAACTCGGGCCGTTACCATCTCAACTACTCCACTCTACTTTGACATGATATTGTCCGCTTTGGTCCTGCCCGCACAGTTTTGCTCTTGAGTTCTCACTCAAAAGGCCTTATGTCAGTTGGAGTAGGTCTTCTAGCTTATAAATTGATCTCACTTTCTCTACCTAAGTAATATGGGATTGAGACTGTCACAATCACCCCACCTAAAGGGGCTCAACGTCCTTGTTGGCCATACTTCTAGTTGGACTCGGCTCTGATACTATCTGTAATGATCGGCTCTATTTTTTGACATGATATTGTCCGCTTTGAGCCTGACCAGCACTGTTTTACTATTGGTTTCTCACTTGAAAGGCCTCGTGTCAGATGAAGTTGATCTCTTAACTTATAAAGAGATCTTTCTTTCTCTACCCAAGCGATGTGGGAATGAGGCTGTCACAATCACCATACCTAATGGGGACCCGATGTTCTTGTCAGCCATACTTCTGGATGGGCTTGGCTTTGATAAGATCTCGAACGACCTACTCCACTTTGACATGATATTATTTGCTTCGGGCCTAATTTGCACGGTTTTGTTCTTGGGTTCCACCCAAAAGGCCTCATGTCAGATGAAGTTGATCTCTTAACTTAAGAACTGATCTTCTTTTCTCTACCCAAGCGATTTGCAATTCAGGCGTCTAAAGCAGACAATATCATGTCAAAGTGGAGCGGGTCGTTACAGATGGTATCAGAGTAGAACCCAATCAAAAGTGTGGCCAACGAGGACGTTGAGCCCCTTTAGGTAGGGCTATTGTGACAGCCTCAATCCCACATGAGGCCTTTTGGATAGAATCCAAGAGCAAAACTATGCAAGCTAGGCCCAAAGTAGATAATATTATGTCAAAGTGGAGGACAACCACCTTGACAAGATATTGTCGACTTTGGGCCTGCCTGTATAGTTTTGCTCTTGAGTTCTTCCCCAAAAAGACTCGTGTTAGTTGGAGTGGGTCTCGTAGCTTATAAATTGATCTCATTTTCTCTACTCAAGTGATGTAGGATTTATGCTGTCGCAAAAGTGGATCTATATACTGGGAATGGAGAAAAGTTGTTGCCTTAGCCGTAGGAGTATATTATTTATCATTGCCCTCAGGCCTTGTTTTGGAATTAAAAGACTGCTATTATGTTCCAACTATTACCAAAAACATTATTTCTAGTTCATGTTTGGGCATAGATGGTTTTTTTGATAATATTAAGAATAAATGTTGTTCTTTATATCTTAATAATATGTTTAATGGTTTTGAGAATTTGTTTAGTGGCATTTATATTCTAGACTAGACTTGGAGCATCCTATAATGAGTATAGAATACCAACGGTCTAAAATTGATACTTTGTTAATAGCTCATACCTTTGGCATTGTAGACTTGGTCATATAAATGAAGAATGTATCACCAAGTTACATAAGAATGGATAGTTGGACTCAAATAATTATAAATCATTTGATAGATGTGAATCATACCTCGTAGGCAAGATGACCAAATCTTCATTGACTAGAAAAGGAGAAAGAGCTGCAGACTTGCAGGCACTCGTACATACAAATATATATAGGCCACTATCTATTAATGCTAGAGGGGACTTTTCCTACTTCATCCCATTTGTTGATGACCAATCCAGATATAGTTTTGTATACATGATGAAGTTTAAACAAGACGTTCTTGAAAAGTTCAAGGAATTCAAGCAAGAGATAGAAAAGCAAACTGGAAAAAGTATCCAAATAATAAGATCTAATGAAGGTAGAGAATATTTGAAGGGTGAGTTTTTAGAGTATCTAAAATAGAATGAGATTCTTTCATAATCATGGGCAAAGCCAACCTTAGACCAGTACAGTCTATGAACAGCATTGGACTCTCCACGGTCTAATAAAATTTCGGCTTGACTTTATTGGACCTCCAGCCTAAACACATAGGGAACCCAGTTTCATTTTAATTTTAAGCCCAACTAAAAGCCATTAGGCCTATCCTATTTTATAGAGAACACCTCAGAGTTCTCAATCTTAACAAATTGATGTGGGATAGTAGCTCCTTTATAGATCACTCTTTAGAGTCCTCAAGTGACATGGGATTCAAGAAACAGTGCTCATTATTGATTGACATTGAAGTCCTCAATAGTTTTACCCCATAAACTGATCCTTGAGTTCTTTTATGGAGAAGTAGATGAGAAATTGGTGGAGAGATGGGCAAGTTTTTTCTTTGAGATGCAAGTTTTTTTCTTTGAGATAGACAAAGCAAACGTCAGGAGACTAGCGGTGCTTTGGGTGCTTTCTGCAAGGACCATTGGCTTTTCCCCCTGAATTTCTATGCGTTGGTCGTCACGATTTCATTTTAGTGTGGAGCATCAAAATCCATAAGGAAAAAAATTGACCACACTGAACATATTTCCTAGCTACGCCACTACTCATAATGGACTCTACCATATACACTAGATACAATGGTGTATCTGAAAGGAGAAATCACATGCTGTTAGATATTGTGTGATCAATGATGAGTCATGCAGTTCTCCCAAAATCATTTTAAGGATATACAGTCAATACTACTTGTTACACACTGAACGGTGCCTCATCTAAGTCAGTTGATAAAACTCCATGTGAGTTATGGACTCATAAAATATCAAATCTATCATATTTAAAGCTTTGGGCTGTGCCACTTATGTGAAGTGTATTGAATCACATAAGCTTGATACTAAATATGATAAATTCTTCGTGGGATATCCAAAGAAAACTATTGGATACTACTAGGGGTGGGCGTCGGACGGGTCGGGTCGGGTTTGGCCTCAACCCGAACCCGACCCGACACTGAGTCGGGTTGGCGAGTTTGGAACCGAGCCGACTCGACTCGGTTCCATAACCCGACTCAACCCGAGTCAACTCAGGTTTCAACTCGGGTTGACTCAGGTTGACTCGGGTCTCGGGTTGGGCCGGCTCAACTTGAATTTCGGCCCAGAATTTCACCAATTTATTTTTCTGACATATTTCAATGTGATTTAAGCCCAAAAAAATTAAAAATCGAGTTTTGTTATTTTTTTAGGCACGTTTCAATGTGATTCAAGTTTAATAAAACTAAATAAAGAACTTCAGTTGAGAGAAAGTTTTTGAGTGTTTTGAGTGAAATTGTAAAAGGAAAAACAAACTAAT
>CAVNYN010280874.1:0-11144 GCA_963692815.1 Nyctanthes arbor-tristis | reverse complement strand
CCCCCCCCCCCCCCCCCCCCCCCCCCCCCCCCCCCCCCCCCCCCCCCCCCCCCCCCCCCCCCCCCCCCCCCCCCCCCCCCCCCCCCCCCCCCCCCCCCCCCCCCCCCCCCCCCCCCCCCCCGGAGAAGTGGGCTGATCCTGCTGTGCGATTGAGGGTTTGCTCATGAATATAGGGCTGCTCATACATCTCTCTCTCTCTCTGATTGTCCACCTTAAAATTATGTCACTCCTCTGGCTATGCAATCTTGGTCTCTTGTCTTCTTGATTTTGGTGGTTCAGAAGATTTTTCATGGGAGCTAAAATTGTATTGTACAGAATTTCAAGTTCATTTCCTCTCAAAGGGCAGTAGGGCAATTATATTTCAATTATCATGCCACTTTCTTGGGAATAGAAAGAACAGTTCTTAATGTAGCTTCTTCCTGTGTTGAAGGCAATATAAATGCGTGGTTTAAAAGGATAATTAGACAACTGAATTGTCAACGTTCAAATGTATTATTGTAGCTGCATTCATTTTTTATGTATGTTCCTTGCACATAATTTGTATATTCTTCTATTTGGGAATTCCTTTTTGTTCCATGATTCCATCAGGTTTCTGATAATCAGCAGGAATAGTTTATGGCATTGTTTGTGACGCCAGTTGGTCTTGCATTACAAAATGAACATATTGAAATATGCTTTGTGCATGATAACATTGTCTGCATTCTGCAGTATTACAGGGATCCATCCGGAAAGAAATTTCGCTCCAAAAATGAAGTGATGCACTTCTTGGAAACTGGAAATAAGCTAAAGAGAAAACTGAATTCTGATGCAGAAGCTATGGTCAGAAAAATTCTTGATATTGGCCATAAATTTACTTCTGTATTATGATATCTGGTAGTGATTCATCACTTGTGACAAATTGTCTATGCAGCCTTCCAAGAGTCCTGCGACAAAAAATCCAGGGGCGAAGAGTCCCCGGACCAAGAGTCCTGGGAGCCAAAAACAAAAGAAGTCGAGCTCAAAACGCAAGAAGACTGAGGTTTTAAAGTATGATTTTGAGAATCCACCAGCCTGTGTCAGCTGGACTTGCACAAGATCGGAAGAGCACATGGAGTGCTCGGGTTGACAACAAGAAGGTCCCCGAATCTCGCCAACGTGAGTGGGCCGCTGCATTTCAACATGTCACTCAACCTAAAGGAAGTGAAGGGACTTCGAAGTGAAGGAACTTATTATTCTCTAGTTTGCCATATAATAGTAGTCCTGGACGAATGGTAGTAGATTTGTTTTCCTGGAGTTAGCTCATACAGAGGTTTTCAGTTTTCACCAAACATCTATTTATGATGTGTTTTTAGATTGGTTAGTGACCATATTATGAAATTAGGAGGTAGGATATCGGGGGTTATACACATTGGGTGTTCTTACTGAAATAGACTTTTAGAGAGCAGTCATCAGGAGATGTGCTTGTTATGTTCTTAACTATTTAATGAAGTCTCTCTCTCTCTCTCTCTCTCTCTCTCTCTCTCTCTCTCTCTTGTTTGTTTATTGTTTGTCAAGTTCTTAATTGATATAGCTTGGTGCTTGTTGAGAAAACGTTGAAATAACGAAATCCTTGTTTGTCGATGCTATGTTGAAGGAGAAACATGCTGAATAGGCCTAGTGATACTAATTTTTCTAAAGAAACAACAAGGCTACTTATTACGGAGTTTGCAGTTGTAAAAAATAAAGAAACAACTCGATTTTACAATTGCAAGAGATTGCTAGTAAGGAGCTCTTCCGATCTATTTGTTTCCTTAGAAAAATTGTGTTTTTGTTTTTTTTTTCCTCCTTTAGAAAGCACCGTAGAAAAATTGTTACTTGTGTGATTACTATTTTTTTTACAAAAGATGTGATGTGATTACTGTTGATTTAAAAGATGTTTTGTGATTATGCAACTTTTTGCCTTTTTAACTCAACTTTATTTTTTATGCATGCCTTCTGCGAGAGGTACCCTGTGAGCTCTAGATCGTGCAAATTTAAAATCATTGGTATTTAAGAAAAGAAAAAAAAAAAAAAAAGAAGCAAAAGTTTACATGTGGACACGTCGATGATGTTGCTTGCAAATGACAAGTAACATTAAAGAGACACGTGTACTCTCAACTATCACTTGACATCCACGTTACGTTCAAAGTGCCACGTCATCACCCTCCGCCTGAACAAACGCATCCCACCCGGAAAGCAAAGAAAATCCAAACTTGTTGCAGAGTTTTCAGTTTGATTCTGTGCTTTCCTTTTCGAGACTCTTTAAAGCATATTCCCATCAAAGTAAAGATTTGGCTATAGTTTTATGTTTCTTGCCCAAACAAAATGGGTGACGACAGTGAGAGAAGAAGTGTCTCTAAAATCCCAATGGAGATTTCTATGGCAGAAGCGTCGTCGATGTTTCCGGGATTCCGGTTTTCGCCAACTGATGAAGAACTGATAGAGTACTACTTGAAGAAGAGGCTTATGGGCTGTGATAAGTGCGTCGAAGTCATCCCTGAGGTTGACATCTGCCGGCACGAGCCTTGGGATTTACCAGGTTCTACTATTCTTTCACATGATGCATTAACTGAATACTTGATTTTTTCAATTTACATGAAAAATGGTTAATTACTCAAAACTTCAAATGCATTAGCCCAATCCATCATTCAGTCGGAGAACGAGTGGTTCTTCTTTACTCCGCGGGGGAGGAAGTACCCGAAGGGCTCCCAGAGTAAAAGGGCAACTGAATCGGGTTACTGGAAGGCCACCGGAAAAGAGCGCACTGTTAAGTCGGGTTCCAATCAGATCGGCACCAAGAGGACGCTCGTCTTCCACATGGGTCGAGGTCCGAAAGGACAGAGGACCGAGTGGATAATGCATGAGTATTGTACAAGTGAGAAATCTCAGGTCAGTATGCCAAAAAGTTTTAATGAATTGCAGTATCACCATTTTCAGAATCATCCTGAAATATGAGTTGATTATGTATTTTTTTTCTAATAAATATATATAGGATGCTATGGTCATATGCCGCCTTCGAAAGAACAGTGAGTTGCATATAAATGATAATAATCAGGGAAGAAATTCTTCAATTCAAAGTGATCTGGCTCCAGTAAACAATAGCACTGCTGCTTTATCTGGAGTTGAACAATCGGGCGTGGCCGAAGAGACCAAGGTGGGCGAAAGCTGCTCAAAGGAGTCTAGTAGCAGTTATAATTCTCACTCAGTGGAACAGATCGACTCTGGCTCCGATTCTGATGAGAAATTAAATGAGTTTGATCAGCACAATTTTTCTAGCAATGAGAAGGTTTGTGGGAATTATTTTGATTCCTACTGCTTTGTCGAGCTTGGCCTCTAATCTGTTTATTTTTCGTTTTCAGGAGCACTGTGATGATGAAGAGGATTGCTATGCTGACATAATGAAAGATGATATAATCAGGCTAGACGATTCTTCATTAAATGCAATGACCGGACTCTTTCCCGCTGTCTCTTTACAACCAGAGCTCAATAGAGAATCTGAGCAGCCGGCCCAGGCTGCTGTATCCACCAAACTTCCTTTCGAGGGAACAGCAAATCGACGACTCAGACTAAGGTGGAAAAAAATAACAGAACATGATCAAGAAGAGCTCTTTGGATCGTTTAAAGGGGGGAAAGATTCCGCCGATGCTAGTGTAGCTCCTTCTTCAAGTACAGAGCAGCCATCATTCCGCAATGTCCCCAGGTCGAGGCTTAAGCTTTGGTCCATATTCCTGTTTCTGATCATATTAGTTTTTCTATGGCTGTTTCACTTCTTTACTGGAAGTTGTTGGCAAGAAGGTTAGCTATGGCTCTGGATTTAAAACATGTCCAAATATCGACCGGTATGGTTTTCTTCCAGCAATCTTGAGGTGTTGAAGAAAGTTGAGCCTAGCTAGTTTTAGCGTGTTAGACGAGTGATAATATAATGTGTATAATATAACGAATGAGTCTCGTTACTTCTTACTATGTACATGTTCGTGAGAAGTGGATTACGAATGTATTGTATACATATCGAGATATGGATAATTTCGCAATGTTTTGTTTCTTTTTGTTCATGTCTTTTACAAGAAAAGAAAAATTCGAGACTTTTCTATATCAAAAGGTTAAACCTTTTAGACAGAAGAGTTATTCTGATTTTCTAACTCGAGACCATCTTACTGTCAACGTAATGTTCGATTTCGCAATGTTCTGTTTCTTTCTGTTCATGTCTTTTACAAGAAAAGAAAAATTCAAGACTTTTTTATTTTAAAAGGTTAACCTTATAGACAGAGAATGGATAGAGTTATTCTGATCTTTGAACTCGAGACCATCTTACTGTCAACGTCCTTCAACAATTTCCTTCCGAACAAATAACTGAGTCGATGGCGCTGTTACTTATTAGTCGGCGAGAAGCCTGCATCCAACCAATGGAGTGCATGCTTTGTATCTGACCACCTGAGGCCGGACTATGTGGCATCATATTATTGGGTGAGTGCACCAGATGGACACTGTGTGAGTCGCGTGACTGCCACATACAAGTTTTTCTTTTGTATTCTTCTGCCATCATGAAAACATAGACAAATCCGCCAGAGGGAAAAGCTGAACTTCTTTAAACTGTTATTCTACCACGAAGAATGTGAAACAAAACACAATCTGTGTTCAGTTCACTCACTTATCCTTCATCTCTCTCCTGACTGACTCCTCCATTGCCAGATCTCTGCAACTTTCCTCATCTGGGTTCCTAGGTACGTTCTTGTTTATCCAAATGGACCTTTTTTCCTGGAATTCCTTTTATCTGTTCTCTTCTGGTAGATTGAAGTCATTCTTATCGATTCCATACGTTAGAATAGATGAAAGGTTAGAGACCATTTCCGATTTGATTTGATGACAAGTTAGACGCGAAGTTGGTAGGAAGTCGAGTTTCTTAGGTAAACTTTCTACCTTCTCTACTGATACTTAGAGAAGGATCTGGTAGAATGTCATTATTCTTCTTTTATTTTCTTGACTTGTTAAGTATCACGTTTAGACAGCGCCATAAATCGATTAGACGGAAGGATAGCACATCACATCAACATCATCATATCCTGGACAACCCATGACACATTACTCCTGAACTAATAAATGAATCCATATTTAACCAGCAAAACTGAAACTAGAAGCGAACCATCCAGTTCAATTTTTATAACAAGAGCATCAATGCTATAGGGATCCATTGAACATTTTTAATCGATATGGAAGCATTAATGTTCTTGCATTTGTACGGCACCACGATGGATATCAAGTGCTCATTTGTCTTCCACGTTAATGCCTATATCGGACTTTTCTTCTTTACAGAAGTTGTTCTCTGTATCTGACATGCATCCATATGTTGTAGCCGAGAACGTATAGTGTAATTTGCTATTATTGCACTCAGAAACGCAGTAGAAGCATCAGTAGTCTGTGAAGGTTAAAGATTAGCAGAGAGTACACATTAGGAAGCATGGCAGGGGCCTCGACTTTTATGACAAGGTATGCCTATTTGTCCTGCTAATGTTTAATGGTAGTTCTGATATGTCATTTTGTATTGAGGGTGGCTTTATCTTCTGTAATACTGTCGAGTGCTGTATAGTCCAACTTAGCAGAGTAGTCAAGAAGGTTTACATTAAGTTATTAACCCAACACGCTGACTAGACTGCAAGGGAAGGTAGCATTGATCACCGGTGCTGCTAGTGGTATTGGAGAGTCCACCGCTCGACTCTTCACAAAACATGGAGCGAAAGTGTTGATTGCTGATATCCAAGACGACTTGGGAGAGGAAGTATGCAAAGACTTGGGAGAATCATCGGCCTCTTTTGTCCACTGTGATGTAACTCAAGAACCCGATGTAGAAAGTGCAGTTAACACAGCCATTACCAAATATGGGAAGCTGGATATAATGTTCAATAATGCCGGTATAGCAGGAACACTGAAACCTAGTATTCTTGACAATGAATTATCCGAGGTTGAAAAGGTCATTCGTGTGAACCTCATAGGTTCATTTTTGGGAGCCAAACATGCTGCAAGGGTGATGATTCCCAATCATCGTGGGAGCATAATCACGACTGCTAGTGTCTCTTCCACCCTAGGTGGAGTTTCTTCACATGCTTACACAAGTTCAAAGCACGGGATTGTAGGACTGACGAAAAATGTGGCGGTCGAGCTTGGAAAATATGGTATTCGTGTAAACTGCTTGTCACCACACCTTGTTGCGACGCCCCTGGCAAAGGATTTCTTCAAACTGAATGATGAAGAAAGCTATAGCAACTACTCTAACCTAAAAGGCATTGTTCTCAAGTCAGAAGATGTAGCTGAAGCTGCTCTCTTCTTGGCTAGTGATGAGTCGAGGTACGTGAGCGGGCATAATCTTTTCGTCGATGGAGGCTTCAGCGTGACGAATTCAGTTGTCTCCCTATTTGACAATTCACATACAGGGATTCCAAAGGCTTGAGATATGTGATCAGTAACTTAGCAGTTATTTATATCCCATCATCCCATTCAAGAAAAGCACCCTTCTTTCGGAATTGTATCCCCTGTAACTTCACCAAATATGCTCTTTACTATTTTCGAATTTCTTGCTACGCTCCAACATTTTAAGTTCCTCATGCGGTTAGAAAGAGAGTATTTTGCAGTTTTTTTTTTTTTTTTTTTTTTGACATTGTTCCATTGGTCGTACAGTCGACGACCTTTCATCAGTAGCGAGCAACTTATATATCTTTTTAATTGTTATTAATTAATTTTTTTCAACAAGTAGAATAAAATAGCAGTACAAATTCATAAAGAAATAAAGATTTACATCCAATGGAACACCACGCGAGAAATTAGAGAATTTAGCCTTTTCTGAATTGAGAATTTGTGATAAGTTTTCCAAATATGTGGATTTCATATAGGGGATATTGACGGCGGTTTTTGTATGGTGTCTGATGGGTTATGTGGTGGGCACACATTAGACACTGTTTTCCGTTTGTTTCCTCTGTTAATATGTGTGAGTGCTCCATATCCCCAAAATAAACATGGTTATTATTGGCAATCTATGGTTAGGTCCTTCTTTTTCTCAAAAAACTGATTTTCTCACTCCTAAAGGCATGTTACTTTCCCAATGCCTCTTCTTCCATAAAATATTCTACACCCTATTTTGAATCCCATTTTTCAAGTACCTTTTTTATTACTAGAACTATTTCCTCTCTCCATATTAATCTTGACATAAGACTATGGATTAACGAATCTACTAGTGCGGGAGCATTTGGAATCCTCCAACGGAAGACTTATGTCTTGTTGCTCGTTGTTGTTATAGCATTTTTCCTAGCTAGTAAAATAATGTTGTAGGTTACATTTCATTGTAGTCAACATATTTTTATGAAATGAACACGTCAAAGAACCTGTTTATGTTAAATTCGCATGTGGTTTTTGGTGCTTAATTAGTATTCGGATTACAGTTGTACACGTATCAAACTGAATGTTGGGACCTGCAATGTGAATGTTTGGGGACATGCATTGAGAATAGAGAGTAAAGGGACCTACAGTGAGATTAGAGAGTAAGGTTCGGACCTACAGTGAGAACATAGAATAAGGCTCGGGAACCTACTGTGCCAATGTATTAGAAAAGGCAAAAGAAACCTGTTGAACCAAATTAAACAAACAAAGAAAAAAAACTGCATAAATTCTTGTTGAATATGATTAATATGTCGAAAGCCGTTCTTACCATAAATCGGTGCATCTCACCTCTTTATACGGACTGTGAGTAGCATCCTTCTTTCAATGACAAGAGCAAGATTGAAGCTTGGGTTGATACATTGATTTCAAAGTTTTCTTTTTTTCTTTTTTTTTTTTTTTGGGTGTCAAAACCGGTCGGAAGAAGGTTGATTTGCAGAAGAATCAGTGAAGAAAGAATCAAACCTTTTATTTATCCCTAGTTTCCAATGCATCAATTCTAGAGCATATTGGAGAAGAAGTTGTAATTTATGGTTTGCCACTAATGCCCCTATG
Source organism: Nyctanthes arbor-tristis (assembly GCA_963692815.1). NCBI lineage: Eukaryota > Viridiplantae > Streptophyta > Magnoliopsida > Lamiales > Oleaceae > Nyctanthes > Nyctanthes arbor-tristis. The sequence continues at coordinate 3,170 of CAVNYN010280874.1, read as the reverse complement.
TGATTTGGGGCGTGGAGTGCACGCACACTTCTTGACAGAGGAAAGAGACGGAAAACGTTATTGAGGATGTAGTGTGATAATTGTTGAAAGGTTGGGGATCGCGTGGGCTGAGAAAAGGGTTAGGGATAAAACTGATGCAAATTTGAAAGGTTAGAGATTCATATTGAAAATTATCCCTAAATAAACTCGAAATTTTTAACAAAGATCTTCGACTTTTATCCTTGGTAACGGATATCCCTAAACATTTTGTCCTTTAAAAAAAACAAGATCGGAAGAGCACACTTTTTTGCAATCAAAATTACGATAAACTAATATCCTGTGAAGTGAAATTGAACTGCAAGATTAAAATAAAAGAAGATTATGTAGAGATTACTAATCTATTATTAAACTTTAACGTGTTATTAGTTAGTTACTAAACTCCTCTTTAAGTTATTAAATAATCATTGAACCTTGACGTGTTAATCGTTAGTAACTAAATTTATAAATGATATCAATATATAACGAATCATTCGTTTCCAAACTAATATTTATAATTTTTTTTTACAATATTACTGTCTATTTTTTATATTCACTACATTTCACAACGTCTCGAGTACTATTTTGAGATAAATTGTAATTTTCTATACTAGGTTATGTTGGCTAAGTAATAAATTCAGACAATCACTTATACGCAATGCACAACAAGTCTTAGAAAATAATGCATTCAGAATTTATTACTTAGCTAGCATAACACAGCATAGAAAATTACAATATATCTTCAAATAGTACTCTAGATATTGTAAAATGTGGTTAATATGAAAAATATACAGTAATATTGTTAAAAAAAGAAAGAAAATATATTAATATTAGTTTGGGAAACAAACGAAACGTCATACATTGATATCATTTTGTAAATCTAGTTAGTAATGAGTAACATGTCAAAGTTCAATAATAGTTTAGTAACTTAAATGTAAGTTTAGTGACTAATCAATAACACGTTAAAGTTTAATGATGGATTAGTAACTTAAAGGTGAGTTTAGTTACCAACTAGTAACACTTTGAATAGTTCAATGACCATAAAAGTATTTCATTTGTCATGTGGCGGAACTATTAAGCCACGTCACTCTGCCGTTAAATGTAACTAACAGAATCATCTTAGTAATATATGTGAAACACTTTTATTAAATTTAGTGATAGATGAGTAATATATTTATAAGTTCAGTAAGGAACGAACAATAAGTTGAACTTCAGTGATGATTTAGAAAAAAATGGTAAGTTGTGTGATTGAATGTTTATTTAACTCAAAACTTCACTGAGTACTTCTACAATACTAGATAAGGCTCCTTATAAAGAGCTTTACCTTTATTTGACACGAATCTAACCAAAGCAGCCTCACACAGTGTAATGTTGTTTTTGTTAGATTAGTGCTACATTAGGGTAAGACTCTTTATAACAGAGCCTTATCTATCTTCTTAAAAAATTTCAAACTTCACTAGTCGTAAAAATTATATTGTACCAACAAATCTGTTTGATTCACGACTTTGTAAGATTTTTAATTTTTTTCTTATCATTTCCTTAGAATATATCATTAGATCCGCGTATCCAACTTTCTATTATGAATGAAATACAACGAGGGTCGTAAATTACACCTAACGCCCTAACCTTTTAACTTTTTACCGATTACGTTCTTAACTTTTAATTTTCTGTTTTAGCATCCTCAATTTTTTAAAAGTGTTATACTTACAGTCTATGTGACGAAAACCGTCTATTTCTATCGTTAAAGTTGAGGGTATTTTGGTAAAATATAAAAAATTAATATTATAATATTTAAAAAAAAAGATGGGGGAGACCACCCCAAAAAGGCTGTCGTGCTGCCATTTCCGGTAGCAGATGGGAGACTCCCCCCTCTTGCTACCGGAAATAGCACCTCCTCTTTTGGCTGTCATTTCAAGGGAGTCTATCTTCCCCTACTGCAGGAAATAGCAACACACTTCTGCCATTTTCTGTAGCACAAGGGAGGACACTCCCCTTGGCTGTCATTTTCCAGCAGCCTTGGCCCGGGGGTCTCACCCCTTTTTTTATTTTTTTGTTAATTTTTAAATATTAAAATATTAATTTTTTATATTTTACTAAAATACCCTCAGTTTTAATGGTAGAGATAGACGGTTTCAGTCACATAGACGTTAAGTGTAATATTTTTAAAAAAATGAAGACGCTAAAACGGAAAATTAAAGATTAGGAGATCGGAAGAGCACACAAAGTTGAAAGGTTGGGCACGTTAGGTATAATTAACCCTTTATTTCGTTGAAAACTTTTATACTCTCTAGTACCAAACCAAACCCAACCCAACCCATCCAAGAGAAGAGTATTCATCACCTTTAATCGACGATTTCGTTGCAGAAAGATTGTTAATTTGACCTTGGTTTTCACTTTTTTCACCAACTAATAAAGGCAACACAGTCACACGGGACACCGTCGTCTTTTGTCTTCTACCGAACAACTCCAGTATTGTGTGAAACAAACATCTGCAGCGAAATAAAGACTCCTACTTTTTTCAGCAACTGTTTCAGCATTTCTCGTCGCCCCCATTGATGCTGTTCATTTAAGTATTAAGCTCCGATCTGTAAGGGTTTTTTTTTTAATATAAAAGTAAAGCCCATTTCTTTTTGTTTTGAAGTTTTTAATTTCTGTACTGATGGAAGCAGAATATTGAAGTGTTATTTACTGAAGATGGGTACAGTTTGACAGACTTCGACTTGATTTCCTTGTTCTTAATCCCTTTTGTCTTAAAGATTTTGGGCAGGAAAAGAATATCAAATGAAGGAAATCTGGAATTTTCGTTAATTCAATTGTGGATGACTAATTGACTATTTCAAGTAGCAATTCAGGACAAGAACTATGAAAATGGAAGTTAGGATTTTACTGGATTCATGATCTGAATTAAGGCATAATGCGTTACTAATTTTCTTTTTTCTTTTCTTTTTATTAACTGTAGGCTATAGCATATGCATTTTCATTTTTTTGACTGCATATCTTAGCTTTCATTACTAAATTGTGAATTGATTAGACATTGTAATGTTCAGTATGCCGTGCATGGGTTGGGAATTCTGCAATGGGATCTTTGCTAACTTGCACGTCCATTGTTATACATTTTTGGAGCAGGTTTTGCGAGAGGGGATAATCATGTCGAG
>CAVNYN010280873.1:0-65714 GCA_963692815.1 Nyctanthes arbor-tristis | reverse complement strand
TTTTAGTTTGCTTTCCGCAATTAAATTAAATTGAACTTTACTTAATTTTTTGTTTCAACTCCCACCATGTTAATCAAAAATATTTTCTTTTATTATTGCTAAATTTTTTCACCATTGCGTTACACAGGTAGAGTTTTAGTGTAAATTCATATAAAAATTGATGTGTGAGTGTGACAATGATGTCACATATAAAGTACAATATGTTAATTATATTGTCTAAAATTACGTTCCCTTAAATCAAAGTATTTTCATATAAACACGCGAATTTTGTGGACGAAATACATTGGTTCCATAGCCTAAAAAAAAAGATTCATATTAATCATATAGACATAGCCGGACTTGAAGCGAGGTGAACTGAAGCGAATGAGGCCCTCGCCCCATGCTCGAACTTGTTAGAGGCCCAAATTTTGACCTCGTACTTTTATTATTATTATTATTATTATTATTATTATTATTATTATTATTATTATTATTATTATTATATATAATTTATTAATTTTTTCCTAAAGTCCAAATACTTTCGAATGCATTTTGAGCGTGTTTGATTCTCTTTATTAATTCTTTTTATAATTTCAACTATCACTGATTTAATCACTCATTTGACAACTGTTCATTTATAACCTAAAATTTCAAACTTTTATATCCTCATTTCACCTCATTATAATTTCTCATTATAAATCAATGCAATAATGAGAATCAAACAACCACTAATTTTGCAAAACCAATTCTTGTTTTCTTTGAAACGGTTACGTTTAACTTGAAATTCTCTTACAAAAAATTGTATTTTTCATACTTTAGATGTTGTTTTCATACAATTAATACAGTAAATGTTTCTCTTACTTTTTTTTTTTCGAATGCTAATTTTAAGTTTCAATTATTAAATTAGAGATTGTATTTTTGTGAAAGTCTTCTGTATTTGTCTTTTGTTTCAGAGTAGAAGCAACCAACATTTGAGCCTGTTTTCATGATAAATAGAAATAGTTAATTACTCAATTTTATATGTTCATTTATCTTTTAGACAATTGAACATTGCTTGGTCTCATTGAAAGAATTCTTATATGGTTTACGAGAGAAATGTTACTATAAAAAAATGATTTATAAGATTTTTAAAATTTTTTTTTTGTTTCTATATTTTTCAAATTACATTTTTGTTTGTGGCCAGAGCCTAGAAGTTGGCTCGTAAAATTTTTTTTAATAGCACAAAAAGCCAAAAAAAAAAGGAAAAATAGAAAAAAAGTAAAATTTTGAATTAATTAATATACTAATAAAACCAAGGGTCTATTTTTCGAAGTTCATCTTGGGCCTTAAAATTTTGAGGTACAGCCCTGCATATACATAGAAACAGTCTAATAAAATTCACATGACGTATATCCATACACATAAAGCTTCTCAAAGTGCTAAAAAAATTTATATATAAAAATTATTTGCATCATTTATGAACTTATCCACTCATCAAGTTACCATCTAGTGTTTTTGCAATGCTTTTCTTACCGAGAATGAGTACTAGCGGATAGTCTGTGAACTCGTATTGTAGAATTGATAAATGTTTGTGCATATGATTAAGTTCATGAAGACTCGTACTTTGAAATATAATGATCACAAACAAGTCAATTAACAAAATATTATGATAACAATCTGGTTATGACATTCTAGGAGGTGTTATGGCACATAGATGCACATCACATGAACCTCCTGAAAATTTTCAATTATAATAACGTAAGCTTGATTAATTAAAGAAAGCAATTACTAGGATATTATATAGCATTTAGAATAAATAGTAAGTGCAATGCAAATATAAATAAAAAGGGAGAAAAAATACAAATAAATTGTAAGTTTCAGCCCAACCACCATCGTATGTCCGTATCAAGTTTTCCATCAAAAGCAAGGCTTTTATATTACATTGCTCATGAGCACAATCAAAACCTTATTCAAGCTTTCGATCAGACCCTGAATAAACCGGGAGGCTTATAACAATGAACAAGAGTCGTTTTCCCAAATTTGGATGGACTTTGAGATGTTTTCCCAGTTTTTTTTTAATGAAAATAATCTCTTATATCAAATGATAAGAAATACAACATTGCCATGCAGCTTGCTCACCTAGTTCGGACCGTTCACGCTTGTGCTCGCTCTTAGACAAGCACGAGCCGAGTCTTGCCGGCAAGCCATGCACATTGCCATCTCTAGTTAGCATAGTATTTAATTGACTATCATTGCATACAGATTGTTGAATATTTGATGACAGAGTACCCTTACTGCGTATCACAATCTTGACATGTTTTATCTATAATATTCAGATATCCTGACTGTATGATGAACTTCATTACTCTGACTAGTCTAATTGACATGTTTTAATTGACTGTATGTTTTAGGCCGTGGCAAAAAAAAAAAAAAAAAAAAAAAAAAAAAGGTATCAAAGCAAGCAAATTTATGAGTTGTTACAGAGTGGTATACCGTATTAGGGCAACTATGTAAATTTTTTGGTTATTACAGTTCAACAAAAGAAACACGAGTTCTAGAGATATACTGAATGGAAATCGTCAGGAGTTTAGGTGTTCAAGATTCAAGAAACAGCAAAAAGAAAGGACCCAGTCTAGAAACAAAAGTTCAACAATTTTCTAGGAAAACAGATGGAGCTCTAAGTTTGAAAGACTCAGATTTCATTGGTTGCAATATGATTTGGGTGATTTGGGCTCGAGTCAGGTTGGATTTTCCACTTTTCCAATCCAACTAGACAATCAATCCAAACATCAACAAGGATTAATATTAGAACCCGTCCCAAACCATTCATTCATACAACTCAAGCCAACCCGACCAACTCTCGGGTCAGTCCGGGTTTTTGAACTAAATGCCCAGCCCTAGTTGAAAGACAAGAATCACTTTCATGAAATAAAAAGAAACAGGGGAACATAGCGACTAAGTTACTAGAACATGAAAATGTTGTAAACCACCATTGGGCTTGTTTTCCCTCTAAAAAATGAGCTTTTCCTTGGACGTCCTACGTTGCAAACGTTAAGCAGTTTTGATTAAACTTCAAAGTAACATTATTTTCATTTGGATGCAAGAAAGTATAAATGGGAGGACAAGAAACAAATTCTAGTTTGTCCTCAAAATGACAACCAAATGCAATCTACAGAGCTGAAATGGCTGCGGCCTCATTGATTGCCATTCACAGCAGCAAAATTATTTTCAGCAGCATCTCCTTGCAAGAAAGATTTCAATGTCTTGTAGGAAAATGAAGGCAAATCCAATGAGACACCAGCAGCCAATTTATCTTCTTCGAGTATTTCCAGGTTCTTCAGCATATTACCCTGCAGATTGTGCATAGAAATGCTAAGGTCTAGCTTCGTCAAAAGAAAACTGCTAAAAAAATTCCTTGCACCAGAGGCAGTTAAGAAATTAAGCTAGTATAATAATGCATAGACTGTAGTTTTCATCTGCAAGAAACAGCAGTTAGAAAAAAGAAGATAAAGCACCGAGGATATAATGCCAAAATAACATTCATAAGCTGATGGCTCCAGTGCCTTCCCCTCTTTCTTTGTAAGGAATGTGTTGCAGACAATATGGTAAGTAATTCATTCAAGGGAAAGGCAAGATAACGAGGCCATATCATCCTGTGGTGAGTAAACTCAAAAACAAGGATGTCAATCTAACCTTACTTACAAGACTAGTTTCTAATGCATTGTCTCGATTGAAGTGCAACTGATAATAATTAATGTTCTAACGATAGCAATGCAGTTATTCAGGGACAAAACTTTTAACTATGCGAGCACACAATACAATTGATTACATCAATTATATTTTGTTTACCGCGTAACATGATCTTCGAAGGTAGCCCACCAGCAATAGCTGCATCTTACTGTCATGCATCCCCTCTTCGCTTCTATCAACCATGCATGCTTGCTGAAAAGGAGCAAAAGGCCATACATGAGAAACAAAATCAAACTGAAAAAGTACAAGAGTGTACAAGTAATAGCAAAAGATAGAAAGAGAAGAATGAGAATGCAATGTATCAAAGCAGTAAAAATCTTTCAGAGGTGTAAAGTTAGTTCAAGGTGTAGAACGAAAAAGGATAATAATCTATCAAGATTCTTGTTTGAAGCCAACAGAAGCATTCTAAAGCATGAATAAGTTGGTCATCACCAGCATTTGGAACCCCCTTCAAACGTATACCAACATAGGAAACGGCATAGAGAAACTAATGGAAGGAAATTCCACTTCTCTGTTATAACTTTAGCAAGAGAAAAAGATACTAAATTCCGATCTCGTGTCTGGCAAGACATGCCCACAATCCGGAAAAATCTTCCTTTCAAAAGCTATGAATAAGATGCAAAAAATCCTTATGAGCCTGAAATATTCAAGAAGCTGGGGTATTTCTAAAGATATACTCACTATTTTTCTCTTGGAATTACAACATTTGAGGTCCCATCCTAAGCTTATTACAGTCTTACACAGCTTCTGTCCATCAACTTTTGCCCATCCAGTGTAGAGTCCCCAAACTTGATCAGGAAGCAAAGACCATCCATCATCTAGATTCACGCTCTTTATCAGATAAGATGTTAAACATAATTCTAGGCAATTAATAAAAGAAGTATGTGTGGGTATAAGTATATGGGACATGCTTTTTGAAGAAACAAATGCTCATAAGAAATCAGCACAGAGAATAAGGAGAATAATTCTTGAAACCTTCACATTCCAGAAGAAGCCCGTCGCTAAATATACCCTCTATACGGATGGGTTCGATTGACAAAGTATTATTAATCCCTGCATCATCAAATTTAAGTGATGTGATTCATCTTGAAAGAAATAAACACTGTAAAGAAGATAGTTTGATAAATTAGGAACCAGCAAGAAGCATACAATCTCCAAATTGTGGAAGACCCCATAATTCTGGCTGAAACTCTAAGAGTGAATGAAGAACAGAATTGGCGATAGAATATGAGTGACTTTCAATTTGGAGCGATGGCACAGCCACTACCTTCATTTTGGCAGCCTTTCCAGCTTTAACACCAATGCTGTTAGAAACAAGAAATGCAATAACTCATTATTTGGAATAAAAAATTAAAAGACTAAAGACAGCTCTTGCAAATAGCTGCAATCATAGTATTTTACAAAATTCAAAATCTTGACAAGATATAAAATGCCATGCACAAAATCATGAGGGGAAAAAGTTAATTTTTTGAAGAATGGAGAGACAGTCAATTTTTAGATGACTACAGAGTGAATTATTATTTAATTACTGGCCTGTCAATGTATGTTAGTAGATATTCGAACAAGATCTTCCACCTTGGATAACTATACGTATCATAGGTTTCCACTTGATACCTAAACTTGCTCATCCAGTTTACAGTTAATTCAAAGCTTGAAAATAGGAGATAATGGTTTTCTATCTCAGAGATGAAATGAATATGAACTTACTCTGCTCCAAACCCAACATAAGCAGACATGGATGGTTGCTATTCAACTCTTGATTGGAAATGCGCATACTAACAGCAAAAGGAATCCTATGATATATATAGCAGGGACAAAAAACTTGCTATCATATCTAGTAATTTACTCTGACTGAACTAATGTTTTCCGAACGCGTATGCAAGCCTGTGCACAAGTAGAGACATGCAGACAAGAACGGCCTAATAATCAGAGCTTCATCTGAGTTACGACTGTGATGCACTTCAAATATCAGAGAAGTTTAATCCAAATCCAACAATATTCAGAATGCTATTCTCTTTGGGGAATGTAAAGCTAATGTGCTGCAATGTGATCCTGGACTGAACTTAAGTTGCAGATGATTGCATAGCAGGCTAATAACTCAAAAGATCATTAATCCAATCAACTGAACACTGCCCTTAACTAAATCATGAGTGGAAAAGGGATCAGACGAAAAATGAAATTCGAAATCCATTGTAGTAGGACTGAATGTGAGGTCAATCAAACTGAAAATAATGAAAAGGCAAAAAGATGAAATGACGTTCTCCATCAATCAGCTTATAAAGAGGTCCCCCGTACAAGAACAATATAATTGGAAGAACTCATTTGTATTAGTGTTTATTACTGTATGACGCCATCCCGGCGCTAGTTCGCTTTATTAACAGCCCTTTTCTCGAGACTAATTCTTGCTACCTCACAACCATTAGGCATGGTTGCATGAAGTCAAAGAAAAATGAAGTGAAAGTAAATATACCTGCTTGGGACACGTAATTGTCGATGATTAACTACAAATTGCTGTAGTAAATGGTGCCGAATGTATTTGACAAGACAGAAAAATCAAAGAAACTGAAGACTTTTTAAAATTGGTAACTTACAGGGAATCTTCTATCACAAGGCAATGGGCTGGATCTACATTCATTCTGTTTGCAGCTTCCAGAAATCTGATGAGCAGTTTAGAGTCTCAGAATGGAAAAATCCTACCAAACCAAGAAATAACAGGTATATTTCCATGTAAAATAGCTCGGACAACTCAGCAAAATCTTTCTTCCGACAGTAAAATGCTAGATATGAAAGAAATTGGGAAGGAAAATAAAATTCTATTATTACATTTCATGAAGGACGAACTAAAAGTTCCCAAGGAATTGCTAAAAGAATAGAATATTTTCTTACATATCTGGGGAGGGTTTCCCTGCCTTAACTTGGTCACTCCCAAGAATTGCAGCAAAGTTCTCTTTCCAGCCTACGAACACACAAGAAGGGAAGTTGAATATGATGCAGGGAGAAGGTGTAAATTGAGAGCACTGTTCATAATTTACAAGAGATGTATGAAACTTGCACTTCAATGAAACAGTAATATTACAAAAACTTATTCCATTAGAAATGCAAGAGATTCTATCAGAAAAGAAACTTAAAAGACTCTCATCTCAGGTATCATTTGTGTCCATGCACTGTAAATGCGTCCAAGTTAACAATATATCAAGTAACTTGACAGGATTACATGAATTTTTCGGCTATGATTCCACCTTGTCCATGTGAGAACTCAGAATGATTTCTTCACCAAAATATTAAATGCCATATTTCATTTTCTTTCCAAATAACTTTCTTTATTTTCTAGAAATTCTGCTTAAATGTGAAACCAGGAAAGCATAGATGCCCAACAGACAACAGTTGAGCACAATCTGAAATGCACAGATCAACAATTTATCCTAGACTTAATGCATCTTCTCCTGAATTTGATTCCGCAATCTGACTAATAAGCTTAGCTTGTTAGCACAGCTAAAAAATCTAAATTCCTGAATTGTGTTTCAACTTGACATGATTAAAGAGAAAACAAGAAGTGGAGATTTAATGCATACCAGTTCTGCCAATATAACATCACAAAAGATGCGATGACAAATTAATTACTATCACTGACTATGCTTAATTTCAAACTTGTAATTATTATGATTTTCAAACAAGGCATTGGAAAAGAAATTTAAAATTACCATGCTGGATGAGATAAAATGAGAGAGGAAACCCTGAAAGGAGCAGTGCATGCGAAAGTAATCCAGATTTAATATCCAAAAACAGTCTTGGACAGTAAATAGCAAAACCAAGTTATAACGAATTACTAGCAGTCAGGGGATTTTATTAAGCTATGCACCCAGGAAAAATGTAGAAATCATAAGTGTAACCGCAAACTGGTATGTTCATCAATAGCCAAATGAAACAATGAACACAAGTCTTGATCACAAAAAGAATCTTGATGTAAAGAAGAGATTATTTCAGCTGCCCAATATAGCAAGAAATTAACTAAAAATCGTCACTACCTTCATGGAGAGAAATCTTTGCATCAATGTTTTTGGTTATAGAGTTTGAAGCAAGCGCAAATGGCACTCCATGCTGACGAAGGTGTCTCATTAGACGATTAACACCAGGAAGTGCTTTAGCCTGTTGCCATCTAGAAAGAAAAGCAATTAAGAATAGTTATCCACATTGATGAAAGGAATATGATTAAAGAAACTCGTTCCCATAAATATACCGGAAGTATTGTATTACATCTAAACAACTTCAACATTAGTATTAAGTGTATTAAGTTGCAGCATTTTTTGAAAAATAGCATCATGGAACAAAGTAGGTGATATTCCTCCATCATCTGAAGATTCACTGTAAGGAGCAAATTGCCGGGACCTTATTTCCTGAATGTTCCCTACATGGAGACATAAGTATTAGTACTTACAAACCATGGTACATGGGCATGATTTCTTGGGAAAATTGCTCAGGCGTGAGCGGCAGTTCATATTCAATGACAATTCTACTTGCCGCTTCTTTGTTGGACATCCCCAATCTCTTCTTCTCCTTCTCCTTATCCGGAACCTTCCCGTATTTTGCTAAGAAATCCTTCAGAATATCTCTCGTCAGTTGCTCTGGAAAACATCCAATCGCATAACAATACTTCTAATCCTTCCATTACTCATCAATGTTGCAGAAATCAATAAAAAAGAAGTGAAAGATACACACCTGTATTTAAAAGGGTCCCATCCAAATCAAATATTACAGCATGTATATTGGCCTTCACATTTCCGTCGGAGTTTGCCATTTTTACGCTAGAATTTGTGATTGTGTCGGTGTTTTGGGAATGAACGAGAGCGAACTCGAAGTATTAAGATACAAAAAGCGGGATCTATTCCCATTGCAATTAGGGTTGCATTTTGCTTGTGGAACTTGGAGAGAGAGAAAGTTCCCGCCTTTTTTACCAGTTGTTTTGGCATATTCCAAAATGCCGAAATTTCATACCCTGCTTCTTTGGAATGGAATTTCATTTCATTTCATGAAACGAAAGTGAATTTATGCTGAGTAGCAAAAACCTAACTATTTTATGGCATCTAATCTAATACGTCATGTCACATAAACTTCCATATCATAGTGGTTTATGCTATTTGAACAAAAAAAGATATAAAAAATTAAATAAAATTGACACATAAAAGGATTTTACTTATGCTATTTGAACAAAAGAGCATATAAAAAGTTAAATAAAATTGGCACATACTAGTATCTTATTTTCAACACATCACTTTTAAGTCAATTACAATCACATAGAATACATATCTATTTTGTCTACCCTTTGTCCTTCTCTTTTTTTCAAGTATAATTATTCTATCATAGTTTTTTGAACTCCCGACACTGATATTATTATCCTACGATTTCAAGATCTACAAATGATAAAACAATCAAAATCTTAATTTTCTAAGATTTTCCAATTTTAATATTAGATCTCAATGATCCTAACGATTCTAGCAACCTTGCTCCACATGTAGATGGCATGTACGTAAGTGGACTACATATATACATGACGTGCCCGTGTTAGAAAATTATTATTTATGCTGAACCCCTTTTTTTTTTTTTGTGTTTAATGCAATCATGGAAATTCGGAGTGGACATTTGGATAGGACTCAAAACTCAAAAAAGGTACCTCCAAAAAAAAAAAAACCCTCTCCTAAAAGGTGCTATTTTCCGCTTGACGGCTTGAGCATATCTTTGGAAAGTAGTACCTAGCACCAGCTTACATTGAGCTTTCAGGCGTCACAGTCCGAGTCAAGTCCATTCTTAGCGCTCAATCGAGTCGTTGCCAAGTCGATATCCGTCGATTTCGCGTGCCCTAGCTCCCAATCGACCACCTTCCGGCGAGCTTAAGGTGACTAGGTATGAGATTGTTCTGCTACTAGGATCCATCATGGTTGTTGTATGAGATTATTCCAGTGTTCAATTATGTTGTCTGTATTTCCATTCCGTTATAAAATTCTTTGGACAAATTTTGATTACATGCTGAATAAATCTTTTGTTATTTCTTCTTATTGTGCATCAGAGATATCATTTTACTTGAAATATGTTGTCGTTGCCAAGGCTGTAATTTCATTATGAAAGAATGGTGGGATACTCTTTATGTGTTTTTATTTTCTTTTGCGATTTGATTTATGAATTGAACCTTGTACAATACAACCTTATTTCTCCAGTATTCCCAGTTTTAGCGCCTACCCTCCCAAGCTATTATGCAGCTAAAATGAATATTAAGCATCAACATATATGCAGTATGGTTTCTGAGCTTGTAACCTGAAAGTGTGTATTCATCACTTGCAAGTGTGTGTTGATTAGTCGTTGTCCTATTTGGGTTTGGATAACTAATAGTTAATTAAACCTAAAGAAGTAATGTTTGATTTCCAATATGTGTAGCAATGGGTAATAGTAAATACTAAGTCTGTAAATTGGTTTCCAAATTAATTAATGTTATGCTCTAGTTTGTTGATGTCTTTTACTAGAGTTCGGAAACATATTGGCATAAATACTAATTTATGTACACTTGTATATCTTTTTGTTTAATATTTAACATTTTAGCAATTCTAATTACTAAATCCCCATGGTACTTGTTGAGTGTAATTTTATATAAAAGTTATATGGATCCTAGGTTATAGTTTGGTTTATTTTTCCATTAAGATTTTGGAATAAACACGATGTTTTCTGCCTATGTTAGTGTTCTGATCTATGTATAAAATTCTTGAACTTAATATTACAGTGAATTAAATCATTGATACTGCACTGGATGCAGGTTGAGCTGTTCACGGTTTTTTCCGAGAAGTACATCTTGCGGGGGTTGAACATGTTAAGGTTTTTTTTAACTTGTAGAATGTCAACATTGTTGCATTGGAGATATGTTAAAGATTCTGGGTCAGCTGTACCTTTAGTGTTTTTTGGTTCCCCCCATTATTTTATTTTTAACTTTTAATTAAATATTTGGGGTGTGTACGATCGTAAATCCCCGATTGAGATCCAGCAAGCGGGGCACAAATATTGAGCAGCAGCCGGCGAGAAAGTTTCACACAATCAAGCACACTTTCATCTTCCAAAGTCTATAGAATTTCTCAATGATCAACAGTTTTCAATTATAAGGTGGAAATGGTGTTTGATTCTGAATGTTCAAGGGAAATTACGGGTAGATGATAGTGTAGAGAGATTCAGAAAGAGTGGTGAAGATTTTAAAAATTTTGAAATGTGTGGTTGTAATTGAGTAGTTGTCAAATTAAAGAGGTTGGCGGCAAATAATGAGATCCACTTTAATTAACTATTTGGCCCCTTTTTCACCTAGTGCATTTTGAAATTCTTCTACCTAGCTGAAGCTGGGTGTTGATGATTTTGATGATTTGGGAAACGAAAAATGGGGAATCAGAAAGCAAAGTGGGCCTCTAAAGGCTGGAGCAGTGAAGCACGGCTTGGCAAATGGAAAAACATTCTCAACGATGCTGAATTCGCTCCTCACCCCGTGAAACCTTCAAATACAAATATTGATCTTAAGGTATTCATGTATTTATTATTTAAGCACAAAAGTTCATATGTTGGGCTCTGTTGATTTTCATTTTCTGTTTTTTTTATTTTTTTAACTCTCTCTCTCTCTCTCTCTCACACACACACACACACACACACAAAATTCGATTAAAGTACCACCACTTGTAGATAATTTGTGTGTAAGCTTATGGAAAGAGAGGCATCCTTATGCATGAAGAGGTGGGCGCTTGAAAACTTAATGATGTCCTTAAAGTTAGTAGTAAAATTGAGAATGAATTATCTTCTGTGGGTTAAAGTTAGAAATAATATACTTGTCTTGTAGCTACTCATTTCTCAAAATAAGTAATAAGCTACTCATTTTTCAAAATAAGCAACTTTTTGGACCTACAAGAAAGAGTGCTTTGTTGAAATATGTTTGGAATATTCACTTAGAAGTAAGTTTGAGTTAAATTCAAGCTTCGCTAAACATGGACAAGGTTTAGGATCTTGTTGTGATTCCAAACAAAAGGATCTTATTGCAAATCCAATCTTTTATTTTGAGACTTGTATACTACTTTCACAATCAAATATTGATGATCCTGGAGGCTGCAAAGTTAACCTCTTAAAAGAAAAGATATTTATGCTACCGCCTACTGGCCCTTGCATCCTTGTACTTAGAATATCACTGGGGCTGAATTCTTTAGAATGATCACCTATGAAGATTAAAACTGTTCTCAGAGTAGCAAAACATTAGCAGGCTGACAGAGGAAGTTATATTTAAAACATCTGAACCATTATCAACATGCAACTCAAGGAGAACTTTATCTTGGTTACCATATATACAATATACTTTGGTATATGTAAACATGTGCAGCAGAAGAAAATTGCGTTATGTGTTTATATTATTATTATTTTTTTCTTGAGCAATAGATAGGCCTTCTAGAATTTAGTTTTCGGTTCCTTATGTTGCTCGTGTTAATTATTGTCTTCATTTTGTTTCATCTACACAGGGTAAGTCTTGGAATATGAATATTAGCCATGGACAATGCTCTGGGGAAATATCTAAGTCTGCTAGAGCAAAAGCAGTCTCATCCCATACTCTTATCTGCTCGTACTGTTCAAAATGCTTATTCTGTTTTAGATACTGACACTAATGGTGTTGATGATTTCTCCAGAAGCCCACATAATTTTAGAAATTCTCCAAGGTATCTTTTTAGTCCTTTTCATGTAACAATTATACTGTACAACTATTTTTCAAAGAAATGAACCATTTAGGTAAATATTGGAAGGAATTGGGTTGTCATGAGTTGATAATGCTTGTGAGATCTATGAAATATGTGGACAAAATTGGTTTTAATAAACTCTATTTTGAAATAGAAATAGAGCAATAACATTTACTCAATTTCTTGTGGTTAGTCATAGAAATAATTTAAGCATGCATGCAATAAAGCCCAAGGGATTTGGCTTTTGTTCTGAAATTTGCATTTCCCTTAAATTTTTCCATAAGAAAATGATATCTTTGGCAGACTTCATTATCTTTGGCAGACTTCATCTGATGTGGTTGACCTTAAACTTTTAAGATGCTGTTTCTTAATTCAATGCAGTTTTCTCTGGCGCTTCTTTATCTTTGGCCAAAATTGAGTTTTGTTTGATCTTATATATAGAATTCTATTTGTTATCAGTGTGCTTCCTCATAATGTTATCAAGCCACTATCGAGATTGGTTTTCTTTTGAAATCACTGTAAATAATGCGTGATTTTCATTTCTTGTTGGATACACAATGCTTTTTAGGTACAATGCAATATTTGAAGCACTTTCATCCCTTAGAGACTCCAAAGGATCCGATATAGGTGCTATTGAGGGATTTATTGAGGCCAGATTGTGTTTTGTGGCCTTTAGGCCCTGTTAGCAATCTATTTCTATTTTAAATTTGAGATAGGTTTTCTGAAAGTAAATGGTGGCGACTTGTGTAGTGCATGTATTTCTCATGAAATATGTGAATTTAGTTGATTTGATTAAATTTTATTTATAATTGGTTCTAACATGGGCTTTAGATCATTTCTTTGTTTCTTTCATGTAGTAAGTGATTTCTTTGTTTCTTTGTTTCTTTGTTTCCATCATTTCATGTCATATGGTATGGTATCATATTGTGATATACATATAATATTAGATCATTTATACCATAGAAACCAGATGGTTGCTATGATGAGTTCAACAGTGGTTTGTGCAGGGTTTTCATGATATTAAAGATGATAGGCACGTGCCTATCCAGATGGGCTAGAATTTTTTAATAATAATTGATAAAATCATAAATTTGCAAAAGTGCCCAGTTTTCCTGTGTCAGTTTGAGATTATTTTTCTTCGTTTTAGATAAATTTGGTGTTATTTTTAATTTAAAAGATAGGCAAGATGGATATCTCATGAAAGAATTTTTTCTTGAACTTTACTATGAGTTAAAATGTAAAATCAAAATTTGAACATATCGTTCATATGAAATCGTGAAAGTCTGAATGGATAAGATGTAACTTGATAATTTTTTATTTTTCATAGCTCAAACGTTAGATTTAATTCAACTTAACCCTATACAATATTTTTAAGCTTTTAAGCTAATTGAATTTAGTCCTATGATTAAATTTTACATTTTTCACTGATAATTCATTTCTCTAACTTAGCTTTTAAAGTAGCGCAATGAATAATATTTATTCTTTGGTAAAGATAAAATTTCGTTTTTAATCGTTAATCTCAGTTTGAGCTCCATTTTTTAGTCTAACTAAAATTAACTAATGTCAAAACAAATGTAATTGAATCATGCTAGCGTTCAAAAATTTTATTTTCAGTAACTATTTCCTAGAAAATTTACACGTTAAGTTTGTAATCGCATTATAATATAAATGATATATTCAATAATTAAAATTTGTAGAGTGAAAAGAAATGAAAACTTCTAAACTGTACATTTTGTCGTGTTCTTTGTTAGTAAGTTAGAAAATTAAAGTCTAAGAGATGAGGGATTATCATAAAGTATAGATTCGTTCACGCCATGTTTTACAATAAACATAAGTAGACAGTAAATAATAAAATAATATGTATTTTTATATGTTGGAACAACATTTGCCTACTACATTATTTTATCATTCTTGTGATTTAATTGTGCCTAACCAAACCAATTTTTTTGACTCCGTCACTGCATAACGGCATTCAGAAAAGACGCGATGAGTTGTCTCTCTCATGCCACAATGCGAACATGAGCTTGTTAATTTGATGCCCCCTTTGGACAAATTAATTGAAAAAGGACGCGAAACCCCCCACCCAACCCAAAAAAAGCGTTGCCTTCAACTGATCTGTTTGGGCCTTAGTCCGAGGCCTTGAGTCTGGGCTTTTGTCCGAGGTCCTGAGTCCATTGGTCCTTGTACCGGACCAGAGTCATGTATTTCCCATTCATTTTGAATGAATAAATGCCTGCTTTTTTTTTTTTTTTTTCCCAAAGTTGAGTCAACTATTTAGGCTCACCTTTGTCTACGTTGATAGACTTCCCATGCCCGACTCCCCATTGGATCACTCTCCATCTAGATCCAACTAAAATAAGCTTTCTTCTCCAAAGGTAGGAATCACCACTCTTATGGAAACCAAGGTATATTTTATGGAAATCCAAGCCCAACAATTCAACTACAGATTTGTCCAAGTTAATTGTCTGCCCTCATCCTTCTTGAGAATCACCTAAGAATCTGTAGCATACTAGCATTTTCTCAAAGGAAAGAGTCATTAGCAAAAAGATGGTTAGTATATTCGCAGGGGTAGCTTTAGTCAAAAGACTTTAACTGGGAACTTTCACAACCCAAATTACAAGACATATCAACAAGTGATGATTATTTTTCTTCACCCTACTCATTCGAAGATCTATGTCTACTATTACTAGTGCATTGAAGTTGATGAAGAAAGAAGCACGAGGCATATCATACCATAGCAAAGCTAAGAGCGTAGTACTTGTTTGTACCATCTACCACATTTGGACATCACGGAATAAGTACATGTTTGGAGGTATCCAACCTAAAGCTAAAGGCATCAAATATTGAAAAGTTCAGGATTGGGCATTTTGTCTCCCAAATCGACCCGACCCGCCAACCCGAACCTGTTGGCTTGGTTTGGTTCGGGTTAAATATTGAAATTGGTTGGTTCGGGTTAAATATTGAAATTGGTTGGTTCGGGTCATATTTTAGGGAGAGATTCTGAATTACAGCGGTTCAACCTAACTTGGAGTCCAACCTGAAGAAACCGATTCAAGCGGATGCCTTTGAACATATCACGATTTTTGCTAATTTTACAGTGTCTGACACTTCATGTGGCAGATTCCATCTCATATCAGATCCAAATCAAAATGCATCTTCTTCCATCCCAAAATCAGATCCTCTAGTGCATATGGCCTTCAGTCTTGTATATTTTAAGTTCACATTCAATTAGATTCGATAAAGAACGAAGTCGAAGTGGACGAGTTTAAAGGGGTTCAATCCATTTTATCTTTTAGAATTAGAAACCATTGACACTATAATAATAATCTAAAGGCAATAAATACTGCAATAAATAATCTAAAGGCAAGAATTTTCCAGTCTAAAACATGTTTCTATTTCACATCAAGTGCAAGTGTGAGGGATCTTCACTGTGGCCATTATATCTAGCCTTTTAAAACACAATGGCGATCAATCTTTTTTCAATCAACCAGGACAGGCAATGATTGCAACAAGGGAACTGCTCAATCGATGCTACCGTGGGTAACTTTAGCTGGTTTTTGAACCTAGAACCAGACTTATACAAGCTGGTGGTCAATGTGTTGTTGAAACTTTTATTTATTTATTTTATGTCTCTAGTGTGCTTAATTTAAGTAGCTTAATTCTTTAATTTGTAGAACGTTTATGGCTAATTCTTTTTCTTAATTGTGTAGATTTTAATTGAATCTTGGTATGGATTTGAGTGATGATATCAACATGGAAGTTGCTTATGAAACCCAAGTAGCAGAAACTTAAGTATTACAATGAGTTGGACAAAGTTCATGTATTTATTTGGACTTTGGACAACAACATGCCTCTCTCTTCACACACACACACACACACACATATATATATATCATATCTTATATTTTTATAGTTCACATAATTATACAAGATAAATACACATCCTTACTTATTTGCTATTTCTTGTATGACTCGTTTATTATTCTTGGATTACATATGTTTATATGAATGATTGTTTGTATCTTCGTATATTTTTTTCAATCAAGAATATTTGTTGAATCAATGTAGAAAAATTAGAAAAAAAATATGAATGTGTGAATATGCTTTTACGCATATTTTTTATATTTATAAAATCATAAAATTTTTTATCTTTTAAAGTTAGCAAAAAACTTTTCATTAGATATTTAAAGTTGAAAGATGTACCAAGACTCGTTGGTATTTGTTAGAAAGGATTGTAAAAGGAAACATCAAAAAAGGAAACGAAAAAGGGGCCAAAACATGCCAAAAAAAAAAGGCCAAGCCCAACCCGAAACTGACCTGAATGTTCGGGTTGGGTTGGGTTGGGTTGATGACCCAACCAATTTCGGGCTGGGTTGGGTTGGCGACCCGATCTGGTCTAGTTTTATCCAGGTCGGGTTAGTTCGGGCCCAATCCAATCCGTGCCCAATTCTAGGCATCATCTACAGAATTAAAACACATGTATATAAGATCATGTTCACCTTGTATCTTAATATTTTATTCCATTTTGAGACGATTTTAGCATAAGGTCTTTAGCTTCTTTTGATTTCAGTATTTTGTACACAGTCATGATTGCTTGAGTATGCCCAGAGTAATTGTTCTCACAGAATTTTGATCAATATATTTTGATTTACTGATTAAAAAAAAATTGAAGATCAAATCCCTACTTGTATAATTTACTTGTTCGAATTGTACCGCAATGATTAGATGCTCGTGTTCTAAGTGGGAAGTCCTAAATTCGAATCACACATTTCCTCCCCAAATTTTCCTCCCATATTCTCTCTCCCTTTATGTATATAATGCTAATATAAATTAGGAGCAGAAAAAATACATAAACTAACCCAAACTGAAAAACCGACCGAACTGACTCAATTCGGTCAATTAAAAAAAAAAAAAGAAAAAACCGACCGATTTGCATGAATAGGCTAGTTTTTACAAAAACCTACCAAATGGTAATTAATCGGCGAACTGAACCGAATAGGTTTGGTTTTCGTTTGTCAATTTTGAAACCGACCATGGTCGGTTTGGTTCCAGGCTGGAACCCTATGTATAATCTACTACTTACCATACGTACGATGTACGCACTATATTTTATCTGAAGTTAAGATCCACGTGAATTTTGTTGGGGGGGGGGGAGGGGGAGGGGGAGAGAGAGAACAAATACTTCATTCATGAAATGTTCAACCATTATCCAGGTACAATGAAATGAAACTAGGAATACAATCAAACCAAATCTAACTAGTACATGATATGATTGCATGATGTGTTGGGAATTAAGGTAGATTATCCGATTACGCCCCCAGGACCGTTGTTCAAGGAATTTAATTGAGACAAGAAAAATAAAAGAACGAAGACGAATTTAACAGACTGTCAAAGCTTTCCACTTTATGATTAAAGTCGCAACAACCATACAGAATTTTCACTCGCCAAAACCCATCCCCCAAGTATATCAAGAAAAATATATCAAGTTTTACCGCATCTACCAATTTCTACCCTTTGCCCAACCAGCAAACAACACAAGAAATCCCAAGATGCTAGACTATTATTTTTCTTCACAAGACTCTCTAACCCAACCCAAGTGGCACCCCTAGTTTTACCACACCTAATTTTCTACCCTTTGAACAAACTACAAAGAGTTACAAGAAAACTCTTCAAGGTGCTAGA
Source organism: Nyctanthes arbor-tristis (assembly GCA_963692815.1). Lineage (NCBI taxonomy): Eukaryota > Viridiplantae > Streptophyta > Magnoliopsida > Lamiales > Oleaceae > Nyctanthes > Nyctanthes arbor-tristis. The sequence goes on along the minus strand of CAVNYN010280873.1, from coordinate 47,589 downwards.
CTCACTAATTTTTCCCTCAACTCACTTGTACCACTTGTGTATAAAAGAAGAATAAAACATCTCTATTTATAGGATTCGTTTCCTTGGAAGACAAGATAATCCTTCTATGATTTGGATTCCTTTTCCTTCTAGGATTCTTCTTCTTTCCCTTTCCTTTTCCTTTTCAACTTTGAATTATTTTTGGCAACAAACTCAACATGATGTGCAAGACTATGTGCCACTAAGTTCTCACGTGGAATGTGTTTACAGTGAGAGCAACCAATATGCTCCATAAGAATGTGTATATGTCGATAAACTAGTGCCAAGGTACTCATCGTCTCAGGGTCTATCACTCCATGGATGACGCAAAGAGCATCGACTCAAATCTCATCAACAACCATATGCCGCTCAACCAGAATTTGAATGCCGCAACGACATGATAGAGCCTCCACTTCCTCCACCAAGCACGACCGCTCCACCCTCACCGCAAAAGCCCCAGCCACCTGCCTTCTCAAACCACACCCCCAAACCCACAAAGTAATCACTGATGGCACATCAGTTTCAAGAATAATCCTACTTCGTGCCCTGTCTCCTTACTGTAGTTACTTGATTTAATACATATTAAAACGAAACATTAAAATGAATGTCACACGAGATATTTAATGTAAAATTAGTAAACATTATTCTATGGAAGAGACAAATTTGTTATTGGTCTCTAAAAAAATTTCTACATCTAAAATCACCTCTTAAAAAAAATGTCACAAATAGGACTAATGTAACATCTTGAGATCTAAATTCACATTTTCACTTATTAAAAAAAAAATCACACTTTTCATTTACATAATTCAAACAAAGACAACGCATTTTCACGATGCATTACTGGTCCCCAAAAACTAAAACTAATTTCAATTCATACCATCACCTTATCCAAAGATACCTTCACTAATCCACAAAGCATCTCTAACTTTTGTAACAGTATTTTCTTAAAGTGCTCGCAAATGCAACATTCTACGGGCTGGATTAAGCCTTCTTCTACACATGCTTCTCCAGTTCTCCTTGTTCTTCCTGCCTGAATATTTGAAGAGTTATCAAAATAGAAATTTATCAAATAGGGCAACCTACCAAGTGATTACCTTTGAAGCATTAGAGGACGTATCCTCAAAAAAGGAAAAGATTGTCATGATAATTCGACACTCTAAATGTAGAGAGAATTAGACACATCATCACAAACAGCAACCGCAAAAAATTCCACAAGAATCCCATTAGAAGAGGTTGGGATTGATGGAGTTTGGTAAGTGCATTTCAAACTTAAATTTATCACCTAGCTAGCGAAATCCGTTAAAATCTTATTAGTGATTGATGACACATAAATTTCAATGTATCATTAAAACCTAAGTTGATAGACATTGAATTTTACAAATTTGTTAGTTTTTAAATTGGGGTCACTGGATTTACAAACAATTCTAAAGTCTAGTGCATTCCAACAAGATGACATATGCCTAAACTTTTCAATCTATAAGATAATGAGATCAAGTCATTGTTAAAGCTACAACTGTGTCATTCTGATGCATCAATCACAAGCTAGTTGAGTTTGAATACTTTTCCATTTTCTTGTCGATAGTAGTGATAGTCTCTTGCTCAAATTAGTGTTCTTATGGTTATGTATTAGAGAAAAAATATTATCTAGGCACTTTTCTTTTGTGAAATTCCTTCTTAAGTTACAGGATAAAATCATTAAGCTCCTGTCATTTGTATTTCAAAATAGAATTTAGTCAAACAAATCACATCCATACATCACATGGAACCCACATGTACCATGTAAGTTACATCCATAAATCTCGAACCCATTCTCTTCAAATCTAGTTGAATTTCATAATAGAATTGTGATGCTAAGAACATCTCCAATACTCTTGGTCTTGGTGTATGGTCCGAAAAGAGAGAGGAAGACTCAAAAATTTTCGTGGGCCCCTTTTTTAATTTTCTTTTTCTTTTACTCACTTTTTTCTCATTTACATCACTTTTTCTTCACTTTTTCTCCCTCGTATCTCATGTAAAGTCTAAATTTGGATCTTCTTCAAAGACTTCAATACTACTATTTTATCATTATTTTTGAATTTCTATCTATCTCTCTCATCTTTTTCAATTTCCCTCTCTTTTTTCTTACACCTCTTTCCACAAACATTCAATTTTAATAATCACTTTCTCTCTATCTCTCTCCTTTACACCACCCAAAACTTTGACATCCTCATTGGAGATGCTCTAACAGGAGCTAAAGGATTGACCAGATTTCATTAACTCGTAAAAACCCATTAAGAAAAATGAAATCAAATGCAAAAATATAAACAGACTACTTAAACATTCCACAAGCAAGAAAACATATGAATCAAAGAGCCATCCAGTTCTTCACTAAATATTCTACATCTTTCATTCTCTCTATAATTCAAACAAAAGTTATAATAAAGTTATAATTTAACTTATTCTCATTTCTTATCCCCTTTTGTCAACAGAAAATTTTATGCTCAACATTTCTCAGTAAAAAGCTGTTGATGATATTATTTGATCCCACTTTACTTGCATCACAAGCGCAGAGATACGTCAATAAACAAAGAAGAGAACTCCATCCTTCAAAATGATCTCAGCAAAAAGTGTACCGGAACTTGGTAAATGCAAAGGATATATTCCTTCTTTCTTCATGTATTTCCTTTCATTTAAAAAATCCATTTTCATCTTAACTACGCAAGTATGGTTTTTTCAGTCTCAGCTCGACTTATAGACTATATAAAATAAAATCAAGTAAAAATTTCACGCATTTGATTAGATCAATTTCAAATAGCTCAAGCAAACGCCAACCTAGCAGTATGAAGTATATAACCAACTGCCAAATATAAATTCTTGATCCCCAAACCTAAACTTGAACACTAATTTTTTCAAAAGTAAAGCAGATTATAAAGTAAAATTGAATGCGGGTAAGCCGACACGATATTACATTACATCAAAAGTAAGGTAAATAGAAAAGATCATAATTATCTTGTTTGTGCTTGTTCCTTGAACAAATATGTCTTGGGTCATCTTCTTACATATACAAGGAGAATAGCTAAGTAAACCTAAAGAATAAATCCTAGTAGCATGAATTACATGGTAACCTAGAAGCACAATTGCACAGCAAGGACAGAGTTCAATTGAAATTGATGAATCCAAGCAGGGTAAAAAAGGATTTGCACCTACATCAATTTAGAAGAGAGAAATAAATGATTCAAGAACCTGTGAAATCACAAGAGATCGGATAAATTACAAAGAGTAAATATATTGACATAGATAAATATAAAATACAGATAGAGATCATATTCAGAATATAAGGTCAACTATATAAAGACTGACTTACAATAGCAAGTAACATAAAGTTATTATTTCTTTTATATATATTAAATTAGTTGCCGGCTTTCAAAAGGGTTGGTTACTGAAAACCGATATATTCAAATTGACATTTTCAAAGTGCCAAAGGCTTCAAATTTAGTTCTATCAACCACAAAATTGAGACAGAAACCAATGGGTGTACATGGATAGCAACAGATTATATATTTGTGGTCAATTACATAATCTTTTCGCAATAGAATTGAAGTTATTACCCCAATTTAAGGGGAAAAATGGAGAGAAGGGTTCAGTCACTATCTGTGCCTGGAAGAAAATAGCTTCAAAGTAACCAAATTCACTCTGTTTGAGCCTCTGTTGAGAATCGAAGTCATGAAGCAACAGAACCAGTAAGTAAAAACAACCGCAACAAACTAGACTTCACGGATAGCATCCCAAATCAGTTAAAACCAGCACCATTTCTTCTATCATTTCCAAACTTCGTACATACCAATTTCTATATATAACTCTCCATGAGATGAAAACCAGTTAACTTCAATAAAATCACAGAAAAAGAGAAGAAAGATAACAGTACAATCTGAAAAAAATTTTAGATTCACCGATGAAATCACCTAACAAATCGATCAATCCATGCAATAAAAGAAAGGAAAGAAACAAATGAAACTACACCTACAAAAAGGTTGATTTCTATTGTGCAAGGAGAAGAAGGTTCCTGAACCAGACAGCGAAGAGAAATTGCTGCACCTTGGGTAAGAAAAATGACAAACTAACTATGTCTATTTCTACGGGGGTAAAATCGCGATTCAACACGTCTACACTAGGGGCCAAAATGTAAAGGTACTGTTATGAAGAACAGTAAAATGAACAGTGAAGAAGCCCTCTTTTATGTACGCGTAGAGGTCAAGCCATCAAGAAAATGAGGCTTCGATTGGGTAGCCAGTGCAAAATGCAGGCCTGAATGGTGGTCAGTTGACCTTTAAACCCTACCATATTAGTCATCAAGGTCGTATAGGCTCATCTCTTTGCTCAATGATCTATTTCTCCTTTGCTTTCTAGTAGCTATTCTCTCCCCATATCTTGCAAATATGTCTGCTAGATCAAACAATTCAACCTCCCTCACTTTCTTGGCCATCACAATGAACATAATTGCACCTTCTTCATTTGAAAAATAATGCAGAAACTTACTATAATCAAATCTTGGCACTTCAAGTCCTCTATCCATAATTCTCACTTTGTTGCTTCCAATAACTTCCCTGCCTTAACCAAACCCCTAACAAAAATGGTGTCAAAATTAACCAGAGGATCCTCTCATTTCCTCCCTAAGTGGCCCTGCAATAACATTATATATGTATGCATAATTGGCTCACAACCTCATTTTATCATCTCCCTAAACACTTGTTTGGCGTCACCAACCCTTCTCAACTTTAATAGCCCAATGATCCTCCTACGATACTGTTAAATATCCACCTCATATTATGGAGGAAAAATCCAAATCGAATTTTGCTACTAAGTAGAATGGTCACTAGTATAATCCTCAAATTTGTATCCATTTTTGAAGCCATTGGAAAGGAATAGAAACTAGAAGATGCAATGGAAAATTATGTCTAGATGCAATGAATCAAGTATGGTTGTAGAATAGTAGAAATTTCATTGGATGAGATTAGTTGTAAATTGGTTTGATTTGCAAGGAATGAGGCTAATCACCAGCTGGAGTTATCACCATTGCTAGCTGGACATTGCAAGCATTTGTGGGATAAGAAAAGTTAGACTTGAACTTTGACCGAATTTTGCATGCAAATCGCTACTATGTTCTCTCTCTCTCTCTCTCTCTCTCTGTCTCTATATATATGTTTATATCTTTTATTTCCAGAATGAATTTTGAGGGCCTCTATAGAATAATAGTAGAGAGAAAATTGTGAGGAAACTCTACATTTTGTGTAGAAAGGAAAATAGAGAGACTTAGTCCTCTAGTTAGCCAAGAAAATATTTGTTTTCTTGAGGTCATGTTGTAGAAAGGAAAATTGTGAGGAAACTCTAGAATTGGTGGTGATCAAACTGAGTTGTTCACCACATCAAACTGAGTTTGATCACCTCCAATTGCATCATCATCGATGTCTTCTTAATCTTCTACCATATCTCCTCCACGATCAATATGCTCAGCATGTAGTGGGATTGGAGTAGGATTCCCTTGATCTTCTACTATATCTCCTTCACGATCAATATGCTCAACATGTAGAGGGATTTGAGTAGGAAGTTCTTTAGAGGATTTTTGTTTCTCAACTTTGTCAGTATTATTGACAAACTGATCTTCGAGAAACACCATATCTCTGCTTCTAATAAACTTTTTATTTGCTGGATCCCATAGTCTGTACCCGAATTCTTCATGACCATAACCTAAGAAAATGCACTCTTTTGCTTTGTCATCAAGCTTGGATCTTTCATCTTTATGAATATGAACAAAAGTTCTACAACCGAGGACTCTTAAATGATTATAAGAGACTTCTTTCCTTATCCAAACCCTATTTGGAATATCTCCATCAAGATTAGCTACATGGGATAGATTTATCAGGTCGACTGCAGTTCTCAATGCCTCTGCCCAAAAGTATTTAGGTAGTTTCACATGAGATAACATATACCTCATCCTTTCTTTAATTGTTCTATTCATCCCCTCTGCTACACCATTATGCTGAGGTGTCTTTGATAGAGTTTTCTCAAGTTTGATCCCATGATCCTTACAGTAGCTTTCAAATGGGCCTCTATATTCACTGCCATTGTCAAATCACACAACCTTCAGCTATTTCCCCATTTCTCTTTCAAGCTTGACATGTAATTCTTCGAATAGATCTAACACCTGATCTTTTTACTTCAATGGGAACGCTCAAACCTTTCTAGAATGGTCATCAATGAAAGTTACGAAATACAATGCACCTCTAAGAGATTTTATTTGCATTGAGCATACGTCAGTATATATATCAGATCAAGTATGGTTGACTTTCTAGATTGCTAGTACGTATGAGATGCGCCTCTATGTGTTTTTCCAGCTATACAATCAACCTAATTCTTAAGATATGTACCTTTTAGATTAGGCATAAACTGTTTCGTAGAGAGAATTTGAAGACATTTCTCGCTGATGTGGCCAAGTCTTTTATGCCAAAAACTGATGTCATCTCCACTCTGAACCATATCAATATCTCCTTTACATAGCTTGGCTTGCGTCACATAGAGTCTATTGCTTAATTTATTTCCTCTTGCCACCACAAGAGAACTTTTGGTGAGCTTCTATTTTCCTTCACCAAATTGATTGTAAAAGCCTTCTTCATCAAGTACCCCTGTAGAAATTAAATTGAGATGCATATCTAGAACATGTCTCACATCTTTGAGTATTAATTTATGTCCAAGATTAGTCTCCAAGCAAATATCACCAATACCTACAATCTTTGAAGGATTGAAATTACCCCATCTTAGTAGTTCCAAAATTGCAAGTAATTTAAGATGTGAGAAACTCGCCGTGGTAGGTAACATAAAAGGAGGCTCCATAATCAATGAACCAATCATTGTCTTGACGAACAAGACTAATATACTCTTCATTGAGAATTACACTAATATCAACTTCAGTAGCAACTGTGTTGGTCTGTCTATCTGCCTTTCCTCCATTTTGCTCTCTTTTCTATATTCTACATTTACTTTTCTTGTGGCCAGGTTTGTTACAGTGGTAACACCTAATATTCTTTCTAGATTTAGATTTTCCTCTAGAAGAATCTCTCTTGCTGTGGTCATTTGGCGTTTTACTTTTACTTCTTCCACGCATGTTATGTCCTTCAGTAACAAGAACTTCAGAAGAAGATTCTCCTCTTTCCTTTTTTCTGGCGTCTTCATTAAGAAGGCTATCTTTAACCATATCCATGGCTAGCTTTCCATCTGGCGCTAAATTACTTAGTAATACCACGAGCATAATCTGAGCTATCTTGGTAACGAGCTAAGTAATAATAATGCTTGCAGTGGTCTTCAAGCGTCATTTTCATGGTAGCAATTGATTGATTAACCCTTGGAACTCGCTAATATGCTCAGTCATACTCTCTATGCTTCAGGTTCACAAGTCTTCTGATTATCATGGCTTTGTTCTTGGATGTTTTCTTCTTATACAAAGCTTCCAACTTTTTTCAGATAGCATCTACTTTGGTTTCTTTAGCTATATGATGAAAAATATTGTGATCGACCGATTGTCTAATTGTGGCTGCAGCTTTCATATGATGTGTCTACCATTCTTCGTCAGTGAGCTTTTCTAGCTTTGTTGCATCTTTTATCGGTTGAAACAAGTCTTCACAGTAAAGCAAACCCTGTATTCTCCGCTTCTAAATGGAATAATTTGAAGAATCCAATTTGATCATCGCAAATGAATTCTCATCCATTTTGACACACAGGACTTGACCTAAAACCTTGGCTCAACCTGGAGCTCTAATACCAGTTGTTGGGAAAAACATGTTAATGCAGCGGAATGATTTTTCCCTCTTTGTATGACAAAATTGGATATAGACAAAGCCAAGAATCAATACTATATTGATATTACAAATGAGTTACACAACTCTTCTTCCTTTCTAACAAAAGTGAGGATTTACAAATGACAACACGACCTCAAGAAAACAAATATTTTCTTGGCTGACTAGAGGACTAAGTCTCTCTATTTTCCTTTCTACACAAGTGCAGAGTTATTCTTTTGTAGAGGCCCTCAAAATTCATTCTAGAAATTCATTCTTGGCTAACTTAGTGGCTAATTGCATGCAAAATTCTGTCAAAGAGATCGGAAGTCCAACTTTTCTTCTCCAACAAATTCTTACAATGTCCAGCTAGCAACAGTGATAACTCCAGCTCGTGATTAGCTTCATTGTTTGTAAATCCAACCAATTTACAACTAATCTTATCCAATGAAAATTCTACTATTCGGCTGCATACTTGATTCATTGCATCAAAACATAATTTTCCATTGCATTTTCTTGTTTCTACTCCTTTCCAATGGCTTCAAGAATGGATACAAGCTTGGGGATTATACTAGAACTTGTCTTGACTATTCTACTTAGTAGCAAAATCCGATTTGGCTTTGTCCTCCATAATATGAGGTGGATATTTAACACTTCCTTTGGCGATAAGCCCATATATCATCAATGCTAATGTTTTACTATCGGCTTTGATAACTCTCATTTGCATTTTGTTAAACACTTTAAGAGCCTTCCCAAGCTTGCCTTTCTTAGACACACCATTGCCTACACTCTTTCCCTACACGAGCTCTTCCGATCTCTTAAATCCTCCATCCGCTCCACTCTCATTGATTGAAAAAATTACAGCCCCTCATCAAACCTATTATTCTTGAAAAGGGTTTCCAACATCACGTCCACGACATTGATATCTGGTTCGAGCCCTTCATCCACCATCATATTCCACACCTTTGAGGTCTCAATCAAGTCATCTACATCAAAAAAGCCATATATCACCCACCTATACGTCTCCCCATTTGGTTCAATACAATGTTTCAACTTCAAAAATACATGCTTAGCCTCAACACCAAGCTTCTTTTTTAACAGACTCTACTTCCTGTTCAAAATCCCAACTTCATAATCATACCCAAATCCATTCATCAAATGGAGAAACTCAACACATTTCTTCAACTCTCTAGCATCAGCTAGTGTTTTCAATGCAATAATATACATCTTAATGTTAATAGAATGAACCTTTCCAATTTCTTGACAGAATTCCTAGAATAGCTCAATCTTTCTTGACTTTCTTACAACATCAAGTATCTTGTTGAAGGTGATAGAGATATGAGTAAAATGGGGATGGGCTATAGAATATAAATGAAATCTGTAAACGGGTCACCATGAATACGGAAAAATATTACAAAGTTGGAGAAAAAACTCATGGGTGAGACTGAATGGGGTTTTGGTGAGGCTGTTGTGGAGGTTCAAATCGGAAGAGTTCTGTTGATAGAGACTTATGCCGACTCTAAGAAGTTGGGGCTGCTTTACAGGCGTTATAGGGTTGGGAAGGCATGGAGGACTGGTGGTTCCACCCTCACCTCTAAATGTGGCGTCAGCTAAACCTTGACGGTGGATCTGGAGAGGCAAAAAGTGTATGGGAAATTTGATAATTTTCTTTGTTCGGAGCATTTCTCTCCTACCCAATAATTTTGTTTTTCTTAGCTATACTAGTGGTGGATCATGCGTTATGATTCAAAAAAAAATTTTGTAAGTTAATTGTTCTCTTGTTGACATGCCCCACCCTAGTACCTCTAACCTACTTGAAGTGAAACGTGCGCCGACGATAAATTCCAACTAAAAATTATAATTTACCGTCAAGGCTCGTGAACCATGCTAACTATCCCAGAAAAAAATTTGACAGCATCTCCCCTGTTTTATTAACAAAAGCATCTTGTATACTCCCAACACCAACACATTAACACCTCACAATCTAATAATTTTTATAAGTAATACCATCCCATAATTGAAGGAATACACCAACCAATGATATTTCACATGAGAATACCCAGTACATACTCGTTAGTTAACCATTTCAAAACTTTTAATTCATAAAGACCACAAACCCATGACAAACTCTATGTGATGGCTTGAATTCTTGAAATAACAGGCTCGACCATGATACGTTGCCCAAATTCCAATAGTTACCTGGAAAGAAAATCATTTAGAGAAACATATGAGTTAACTAGCCCAGTGAGTGGAGTTTTCAAATAAACATGTCTCAAGAACTCAAAATATATCTTTTGAAAAACAGCGTATAAAATGAATAAGTCAATCATGGACTTTCATAGTCTGAAACTGAAATCTCAGCATAATATCAATATTAATAAATCATTACGTGTTGGAACACATCACGAACATCATTTCATTTAATATTCATCATAAAAAAATTCACTAGAAAACACCATAAAATCATTTCATTTCAAGGTCATCAAAGCATTTTCCCCAAAGAGTATATAACATCTCATGATCATAATATCAAGTCATACGCGCGTAGACATTAGCTTGGGCCATAGGTACCTTATGACTCCTTCACTCTAGGTGGCACAACAACCAGCTTGAGCCATAGCTAGCACATAGGCCCCTTCGCCTGTGTGGCGTTCATCTTGTCAGCTTGAGCTACAGGCCCCTTCGCCTATAGGCGGCATATCATTTCGTCAACTTGAGCTATGTAGGCCCCTTACCCGTAGGCAGTAGTATATTCATAACATTAGATACACATTATGGGGTTTTCATGCATCATAAATCATGTTTCAAATCAAACATTTCTCTAAAATCGTAAAGTATCATTTCATATAAACATTCATCCAATGAATTTCAATAAACCCTATCTTTGAAAATCTTTGAACATTTCATTCATCAATTTCATCAATTTTTCAAATGAAAGAATAAGTTTTCAAAGAAATCCATAAAGACACTTTATCATAAATTTCACAGCATCATATAACTTCATAACATAATAAATTTTGCTTTAAAAAAATTGGGAAAGTTCCACTCACTAGCTAAGTAGCAATATAGATTCTTTTTAGTTTCATTTCCTTTGAGCCTTTATTATTTCCTGTGACATCATATAAAAACTTCACTTACATCTAGTTCCTTCTAGTTTTTAGTAATTCATTTTATCACTATATACTAAATTAGATGGGGTGTAGAAAATTCCTCTTCTTGTGTCGAAAGAGTAATGATTTTTATCCTGCTCGTAAAAAATGCCCAGTATTGGATTCAGTTTTTCCAAATGTATCAGAACTTTTTTTTATTTCTTTTTATTACGTATAATATGTAATAAAAGAAATAGTGGACAAAAAAAGAGGGAATTTTATTGATTAAATACAATGAACTTAGAAAAAAATTTTATTTGGCTGAGATACTCAATCAAATAAATTGAGTAAAAATGGAGTAATAGAAAGTATTTGTATGATATCTAGTCGACAAAAATATATCATCGAAGAAGTTGAGTGATTCCCCCTTTCTTCAAACTTGGAAAGTATCCATTGATATAATTGTTAAAGATTATGCCATCATAATAATAACCCATTAGTCTTTCATTTCCACTTTTAACTAAACTTTTCCATCAATTTGTGTACCACTTATTGTATCAAAACTCAGTTCAGCTCTTCAAGCGCAAATTGAGTTTTCTTGTTTTAGGCAGTGCACTTTAAGACCATTTTATACTCAAGAACTGTGTCATATGTTTATGAAATTTTCCCATAAGGCAGAACACTTATATAAGTTCCTCATATATGAAATTGAGCTCAAGAAAACCACGTTGGGAACACCAAAATATTCTTCTACTTCCCAAAATCTGTTCTCGGGTAGAAACTGACCAGCCTCACAAAATATATTCTAAAAACTCCTACCGGTCTCCAAATGTGTGTCATTCGAATTTTGGATGATAGATAATTGATAGAAAATCATTTTCCAACTTGTATCTTGTTAAATTCAATATATATTATTAGTTATGACCTTCTAAAATTGAAGGGCAGAACATCATACGTCATAATTCTATGCCTAAAATCCTTTTATTAATCACCTTAATATTCACATCCTCTAACATAAAGCAAAGTAAAAAGAAAGCTAAATGCCCTTAATTAATTTCTTAATTAAAATTAATAATTTCAAACCTTAAAATCTCATATCATTCATATATTTCAAGAAATTTAAATACATGTTGTTTATATTAACAAACTAGTCATTATCCCCTTTAAAATTCATCACGAGAAACCATATATGTCAAAAACCCAAATTAAATATAATGTAAAATCAAAGCTCCACTTACCTCTTGAAAACCGAGGCAAAATCGTACAACGTCATGAATCTACTTCGAGTTTGGCCCGAATCTCCCTCGTCTTCCTTCTTTTTCTTCTTTTTCCAATTCTTTTCTTCCATTTCGTTTTCTTTCTTCTCGGCCAACTTAGGTTTCCAGTGTGTGTGGTTGTGTGTTATGTGTGTAATTATCCCAAAATGCAAGACAATTATCTAGAGATTTAGGAAAATTGCACCCAAAGTCCCTCAACTTCTTGCTTTGCTTCACTTAGGTCCATAACTTCATCAATTATTTCATTAAAACTACCAACTTATAATATAATTTCATATACATTTATTTAATTAATTAAATGGTAACCCCAAAAATTTAATTAATGCATTTTAGTCTAAATTTAACCTTGACTTGATTATTCTACCATTGACTTTTGGTCTATATATAAATTAGCCCTTAAGTTTAGGTGGCCACGTGAAATAAAAATGTAAGTAAATTTTGGGATGTCACACTTGTGATATTCCATGAGCTACATTATAAGACTTCACCTAATTATTGTCATTCTTCATTCTCCCCAAAATCAATCATTGAAGTAGATAGATCAATCAATTGAGAGGGAGAATCATCCCCATAAGACCAAGTAATATGTGCTTTTTACAGTGATTGCAATGATGTCTGCATATGATGTCGGCATACGATCAACCAAGTGGTTTCCCGTTACTTACCCTGCCAAAGTAATATCATATCAACAAAAGATCATCAATCACCAGCATTTATAATTGTATCAAAAAAGAAAAAAGAAAAGAAAAGAAAAAAGGAAAATAAACATTTAAGTTCACTAAGTTTATTGTCTACAGCTAAAACAAATTTATGCAGATACAAAAATATTTGACTCAGAAAATAGAAGATATCAACTAACCAAAATGATCCAGCATTTCTTTGAACGGATTCATCTTTTTAAACAAATTACGTCACCTGCCAATTCAACTTCTGATTTCATTTCTTGTTCTATGAAAGCTATACATCTAGAGCTTATTCTATAATCATTTCAACCGCAAAACTCTGTTCAAAAGAACCCTTTAAAAAATATAAATAAAAATGTATTTTCATTAAAAAGCGAAAGGATTACAGAGGAATACAAACACCACATATGTTATTAACATGTTTTAACTTACAAAATTGTTTCTTGCAATTTTCTCTTATAAATGTTTGGACATGTTACCTCCTCAATGCCATGTCTCATTCGAAGTTCAACTCTTATTTAATATATTCGTATAACATAAATATAAAGATTAGAATTTATTCAAATTGTTCTTGGAAAATCTTCACATCACAAACCAAAGGCGGCAAATCAATTTATTACTATAAAGCTTCTCACATATCCATAAGGCCTATATCACTTGATGGAGTGATAAACCAGTTGCATTGGATAATACAGCACTTCCCAAAACAAAGAGAAGAACTCAGATAATAAAAGCAAATACCATAAAAATTGTACAGCGTCTTGGTCAAATGAACAGCCTAAACTAAAGCAATCTATAGTAGGAAAAATCATTGTAGCTCTATATGTGATTTTGTTAGAGGCAAAAAATAATACTGACATCTTAAGCATGAGACGAATAATTATACAGCCTATCATACAAATATGCACAAGGAAGAACAAGTCATTCTAAGTCTAATATTTCAGAGAGTATTTTAGAAAATAAGACTAAGCTAAGACACTTCCACAGAACTGCAAACTTATTTTTCGCAGTTTGCAATATCAGGTATCGATTCATTAAAATTGCAGCCTAAAATTAGTGAAATCAAAAGAGCCGGTATCATCAATACTAACAATTCTTTATGAAGCTATGACCACTCTTCACGGTAAAAAAATCACATATAGAAAACTTATTGCCTCAAACTGTGGTGGACAAAGAATAAAAAAACCAAAAAATTATAAAGAATTATGCATAACACTAAATGCTAGCTTTAGTAGCCAGTGAGTCAAAAGATAAGGGCTAAGAAAATGTCCGCACCTCAGACAATCTTTCATATATACTATTAGTCATTGACGCGTCTTCGCAACAAGTAACTCGTTGTGATCTACCTCCCAATCCTGCTATGAAAAGAACGTCCTCTCCTACACGGAGAGGATGTTCTTAGTTGGCAGCCAATTTGGCACAAAATGGCCCCAACTCTTTGACTATCAAATGCCACGCAATTTCCCCCTAAATTTACTTCTAGCCGACCACCAACAAATACCAAGAAACACAAAAAGAACGTCCTATCCCCCCCCCCCCAAAAAGCAACCAGCCCTCCATATACATGCCACCTGGTTTGAACTACTGATGACAGTCGTACTTATAGCACTCGCAGTTTGCCTTGCCAGGGGAGAAGGCATAGCAGAAACGGGGGTTGACATACATCATTTCTGTCGACCACGCCTCATGTAGCTATCGGCTTTTTGAATTTGAAGGCATTCTATACCGCCATGTACTTTGTTGGATGCGGCTTCAGCAGATTATGATCATGCTGGAACAATAAATCCTAAAGCACTAGACGAAGACTGCGAAAAATGACCTTTTTACCGGCCAACTTCCTATGACTTAAGCCCACAATCATTTCAGTCACAGAGAATGGCCTTGTAACACCTCGCAATGGATGTTATTGATGATGCTTCCTTAACTAAAGCGCGTAGTAATTGCCTGTCAGCTATCTCACAATCAATTAAATGAAATGAATGCCAAGGATCATGATGTCGCACAGCCACCAGAGGACATTACCGTAGATCAAGCTGTTGTAAGAGATCCAGCTCGAAAGCAAATGAAAGGATCTGGGAAGCGTCTCAAGTCATCTAAAGAGAAGGCCGTTTCACAATGTTCACAGCCCTACACTTTATGTAAGAAATCAGGTCATGATGCAAGGACATGTCAGGCGTCACAACCTCCTTCAACAAGGTGCTTGAACTATATCTTGTTTAAAAAACTCTACTGCATCTTGTTCTATCCACACTGCTTTTGCTTTAACAAGTGTATGCGTTGGTGTTTAGTAGCAGCATGCCTGATGATGCATACCATCATGAGATGCCTGCTGAGAATCAGAACACACAGCCCATCAATACACACATCTCGAACGAGTGGATGATCGACGACGATTTTTTAGAGTACGTGACATTACATTCCTTTGTATTTGTTTATGTGTTGGCTATTAGCTGTAATAGTTGAACAGATATATTGGCTATATCACGCGGCTCTTGTGTTTATTAGGCTCATATAGGTGTGTTGGGTACGTGACTTATGGCTGGTAAGATGTTGATTTTGTTAAATGCAATGCATGGCCTTTGTAACAGGTTGGCATGATCGAACACTTACTTTTTTTTTTTTAACACATTGACTTACATAACTTTGGTTAAAACATGATCGACGCTCTTCCGACCTTTCCACTTTATATGCTCTTGCAAGCACTTGCTTGCATCTCAAAAGAGGAGAAATTTTTGTAAATGGGTGGCACAACATATTTTGTACATATGCTAACTAATCGTGTTCAATTTGCAATTGCAAAATAGCTGTGAAAGATACATATTTAAATTCACAGTTGTCAATTACATTTTGTATATTTTTTGTTGTCCTTGAACGGTTATGTAAGCATGTTGTGTGTGTAAATGGTGCCAAGTAGTAAAAATTGTGTATGCCTTTATGCCCATGTCTCCTTAAACCTTCGTAAATACCATTGAAAATATAGTTTATGTATACTTTATAATTTGAAACCTTATAATGCACCTTTATTGCATTGTTAGAAACTGTGAGGGATTTATGGAAGGCTGGGTCGCTTTTGGGAGAATGGGACGTTCTTTTTGTGTTTTTTTGGTATTTGTTAGTGGTGGGCGAGAAGCAAATTTGGGAGGAAATTGTGTGGCATTTGTTAGTCAAGGACTTGGGACAACTTTGTGCCAAATTGGCTGCTAACTAAGAATGCCCTCTCTGTGTAGGGGCAGTTTTTCTAGTAAAAGGACGTTCTCCCCCCCCCCCCCCCAACAGAGGAAGAACGTCCCACGTGGCTGCTGAGAGGGCTCAACATTTGAACACACGCAACCAACAATTCACAATAAAGTATCCCACCATTCAAATTTTAAAACAAAAAATTCAGTCAAACCCTTAATGTGCCAACCCACCTGATTTTCCCCAATTGTAGCTCCCGCCGAAGCCGAAGCCGAAGCCGAAACACATCCTCCTCTGCACCCAAAGCAAAAATCCAGCCTCCCGGCGCTGCTAGCCCTAGACGGAAGAAGGGCGACGGGGCTCCTCCTTGGGCCGCCGCCTCCGCCGCCGCCGCCGCCGCCATTCGCTGACCAAATCCAAACCCTCTGAGGCTGCCTCCGAACGAAGCCCAAAGACCTCCTACAGAGTGAAATTGTAAAATTGTGCATGAATTGTAAAATTGATCTTTTTCTTTGTTATGTGACTGTTTAATCATTCAGTCTAAAGATAATAGAAGTAAAATATGATTAGTTTACTGCTTGGAGGGATTTGTCTGATCTGCAACTAAAATAAGATTTGTTGGAAAAATTAAAAGGCAAAGAAAGAGAAAATAATGGGTAGTAGAAGTCGTCCTTGGTCTTGGGTTGTTTTCCATATGTTCCTCCTAAAGATTGACATTGTTCATCATGCTTAAGAGCTGTCACAGAACGCTCGACTAATTCGTATACTTGTATTATTCTAGGTACTTGGGGGGATAGAAGAAGGATGAAGCTTCGCCTCAATGAATCAGTATTGCTTCTGTTTCTTCCTCAACCATCACTTCCCCCTTGAAAATCCCTCAGAATGGAAGCTTTTGATTGTTGATTTCTATGCAATACCCTTCAATTCTGATCTTGAAAATATTTGGATTTGTAATACTTTTGATTGATTTTATAACACTGTTATTTTGCACTGCAATGATATGGTACTAGTACTACTACAAATAAAACATTGTGTTTGCAAAAAATTGGGGAGCGTCTACTTGAGCCCATCAAAAACACGGATATGCTTCAATCCTGATGAGAACTTCATCTATTCCAAGACAATTTTGAGAGTTCGGTGAATACCGAGTTTACCATTGCACCCTATGGATTAAATTAAACGATAAAGTTATTGGCCATCCACGGTCTACCCTTCCCACATTTTAGGATGGCTGCTCTATTCTTGAGTGACCGTTTCAGGAAACACATTTTGAGATGGTGCTTTGCACTTGAGTTACCATTTTAGGAACTAGATTCTCAGACACAAACGCTACCCTATCTACCGTTGAAACACTAGCATCACCACAGAGACAAGGGGAAGAAGGTGTGGGAGAGACATTGAGATTACAATCCTTTTTAAAACACTCAAAATCACAAAACTCAGGAACTGCTGTGCAGAGTAAACAGTGCAAACTACAATTTCAAATGGAGTATCCATGTATCAGTTGAGTTGCCTATCTAATTGAAATGTAAAGCTGGAACAAACAAGTCTCTCTAGACGTACTAAAAATGAAGAACACAAATGAAATTTTGGCATTTCATTCAGTCGTTGTTATCAAATACATTTTTCTGTGTTCTTTTGAGATCAAGCTTTAGAAAAATAAATAAAACAGCCAGCTGATGCACATCAAAATGATCATATACACTAGCAATCCTGTTGCCACCAGTTGAAGCACTCATCAATACTTCGGGACTTCATGTGCAGCTAACCTCTGTTTCACTAAGATATATCAGATCCGACATCTCAGTGATAAAAATTCTAGTCTTCCTCTCTAGCTTTCTTGGATTTCTTTTTCTTGCTTTCACTGTGCCTGTGCCCTTTGGATGCCTTTTTCCTTTTGTTGGGCATTACTTCATCTTCATCGTGGTGAGGTATCTCATTCACATCTTGAGGCTCAAGAGCAGACATAGCAACATCTGAACAAGAAACCATGGTCTTGCTAAACGTTAGCTAAGACATTTTGCAATGGAACTGCAAAGATAGGAGCCAGATATTTTGTAGGGCTAGTAACAAAGTGATGGTGAAAAGCTTATGTGCATAGCCAAAACTATTGCTTTAAGGAACCAGAGGAAGGAAGGAAGAAGGAAAACGAGTGAATGAAATGGGGGTTGCTGGGAGGGGGGTTTGTAATATATAAGACTAAAAAAGGTGACCAACCTTGGGTACAAAAGTGAGAGTCAAAAACAACATTCGTGAGTTACAGCTTCAAGAAAACCTGCATCCATTATTACCATTTAATAATAGAAACTTTAAACTGCTAGTGCTTCAATGAAGTGCAATAGTGATACTACTCCGTGGGAGGTCGTTGGGCAGCCTCGGTGGGTTTGGATTCGGTCAGCCAATGGTGGCGGCGGCGCAAGGAGGAGCGCCTGCGCCCACTCTTCTGTCGACAGATAGCAGCACCGGGAGGCCGGATTTTTGCTTTGGGCGCGGGAGAGGGTGGGTTTCAGCTTCGGCGGGAGCTACAACAATAATTGAGGAAAATCGGGTGGGTTGGCTCATTAAGTTTGACTGAGTTTTTTGTTTTAAAATTTGAATGGTGGGCCACTTTGTTGTCTTTAAAACATTATTGTTGGCTGCGTGTCTTCAACTGTTGAGCCCTCTCAGCAGCCACGTGGGACACTTCTATGTTGGGGGGAGTAATGTTATTTAGTACTACTGGTGCTTAGCACCATATCAATGTGGCATTAAATGATAAGTGGAATTAATTGGATCATTTATTTATTCATTTAATTTCACTTATCATTTGATGACACATTAGATGTCACCTAGACTGGTGTCGAGCACCACTGGTGCTACATAACATTATTCAGAGGGAGAATATACTTTTACTAGAAAAACTGGTGTAGGGGGAGGATGTGGTTTTCATAGCGGGATTGTAAATAATTCTATAAAAAAGATCTCATGTCTTCCGCGTCATTGTTTGCCTTGAGCACCACAAACATATATTTTGTTAGAGGAATCATATACATATTGTGTAAAGATTTGTATGCACAGATATCTTATACAGTTATACTTAATAGTTTCTGAAATGTAACAATAAAGCACATCATAAGATCAGCACATATTAGATAACTTTTGATGAGTTCAAGCAAAACAGAAATAAAAAAGGGTATAATTAACAAATCAAATTTTCACTTGTTTTTTGCACTGAAGATCTAAATCCTGCATGTTCATATTTGAATAATTTGAGCAAACGAAAACAATTTATGATACAAATTTGATCCGCGAAAACTAATTCCGGTACATAACACTTAGAAATACGCATGTTAACACACATAGAAGCTAGTCATTTATTTAACAACAAATGATTGTCTTCAAATTAGAAATTGATGGATTGACAGATGCAAAGTGAAAAGGCTAAGAATTTCCAATTCTTGCAAAGTTAAGATTTGATTTACGGTTATTTATACCCTTTTAGTCATTTCAGTTTTGCTTAAACTTTGATAGTAATTGATCATTAAAAGGTCAATTTGCAGCATCTTTCATTGTTTAATCTTACTAAGTCCCTATATGGAATTAAGTTTGCTAAAATCAATTCTTACTCAAATTCACTTTCGACCAAATATTCTCCCAAAAACTCACTTTTCACTAAATCAAATGGTAGTCTCCTATAATTTATAGCCCAAAATGCGTTATGAACAGCTATAGAAAATCATAGGTCAATCCCTTTCTCCTCAAATCATTCATTGCACAGTTAAAAAAACATACTTCAAGAAATGAATGAACAACAAAAAGATTCATATGTTTTGAAATTTGAGGGGAAAAAATAGAAAACCGAAGAATGAAGAAATTTAGAACAAATATTGATTAAGGGGGAAAAATCAACTAATTAGGATTTAGCTAGAAAAGAAGGGATCCAAACGCAACGCCAGAAACAAAGAAAGATGTTGTTAGGTCAGCGATCAGTGAACAACCCAGACAAAGAACTCAACAAAGAAAGATAAGAGAAAAAAAATCACTTAATCGGGACAAGAAAGCAAGAAGGATGAAGAGAAATATTTTTAGGTAACATAATTGATTCTCAAGAAAAGCTAGTAAATTCTTTCAAGAATGTATAGGAATAACTAACAAAAAGCCAAAATGGCAGATAGAGAAGTAACAGTGGCCAAATGTGAAATTTTGATTTTTGAAGAGTGACCTCACAGTGATGCATATGAACAGGAAACGGATAAACAGTTGTCCCAGATGTAAAATAGAAGGTTGCCTCTTTTCATTATCGTAGAATACATGGACTACTCGAAAGGAAATAAAAAATCAAAGAATGCTCCATCCTTCCTACAAAAATATTATCCTTCCATTTCTCATATAAATTAAGAAAATACAATTAATATTATTAAAAATATATAATTTAAAAATATAATTTTTAATATACCCTTTAATTTATTTAATATTTCACTATCAATCTTCTTTATTATTGATTATCATGTATAACTAGATTTTTACCAGTACATTCCACGGGAAGATATCAAATCAAATTATATATTAACGTTAGTACGAATTGTTAAATAATATATGGTTAGCAACATCGAACTGCAATATTTCGATTTTTTTTTGAGATTACAAGGGGATTGTAGGGGTGGAAAATCAAAACCTTAACTAAGGTTTGAGACTCTAACTATGACGCTATCAGACCACGGGGGTCTTGGCATTTCAATTATTTTATTGTTAACTAATAGTTATTATATTTTATTCAATATGGAGTGCTATTAAGTGAACTCACTAACGATGGTAAAAAAAACTCTTCAAACTCAATACCCACTCGTATCTGACTCTATTAAGACAGAGAATACCTGACTAAAGATGGAAGAAAGAAAAATTGTCTGACTTGAGAACGGGTCGGGAAAGTTTATCATACTTTTTACCCGTACCAGGCCCCGTCTAGTCGTTTCTTGTCAAAAATAAAAATATTTATTAAAAATTCTAATGATTTGAAAAATAAAAAGATAATGAAACTTATCAAAAAAGTTTAGTAATTTCAATTGACAATGCTTGTGTTTATAATACTATTCATTAAATAAAAAATGAAAATAAAAATATATAGATATATAAATAAGACAATATATTGGTAATTACCTGGATCGACCGGACTCTAGTTTAAGTGGAGATGGATACGCGTATAGGAAAAAAATTTGAGGGGTAGGGTAACGGATATAGCATACCCGACCCGACCCGACCTACTGTCATTCCTAAACCTCGAGAAAACAAACACTTTATTTTTCTCTGTGACTATAAAACGTTAGTTGAACCATAATTATTATATATAAAAGAAATAAACTGATAACGACTCGATTTAAAAACATATACAAAATAATTAAAAAAATAATTAAAAATTAACATATTAGTTAAAAACGAAATGTCTCATCCAAATTAAGAAATACTTCTTAGATAATATATATATATATATATATTAAAATTTTTTAAAATTAAAAATAAAAAAATTTTGAATATAGATAATTCCATCAAAATACATAAAAAGATAAGATATACATTCATCATAAGATAAGATATAGGTCCAACACACAATTTACTACAGGATTTACCCAACACGTAAGCAAAAATTGAATAACCTTTACTTAAAACAATTTTGGCGGAAAAAATATGCTATAAAGATACCGCAGACTAATTTTCTTTATATATATATATATATATACATACATACATACATAGAGGTATTTTAGAAAACTAAAAAGTTAAATTAAAAAAAGGAATATAATTTAAGATGAATTAAAAAAAAAAGAGAGAGTATCTTCACATATTGTGTATTTAGAGAAAAATAATTTAAAGATAAACAACTTTACCCTATTTACAAAAGATTACTTAAATAATTACATACAAATAAACGGACTCAAATGATTTTGGTGAATCTGCACATTGATTGGAGAAGATATAATCGCTTGCCGAACAGGGAAGGAGATGGCAGTTTGCCCTGTGTTGTTGGTTTTGCTTTTTTACGTCTTCCATCGATTAGATGTTCAAAATATTCGCACAATTTTTCTTAGTTTCAGAAACCAACAAATAACACATCGACAACAATTCAATTTTACATCTGATTTGATTACCTTTGGCACCAACCCTTTCAGTTAAATTTCCAAATTATGGGTACATTCTTCTTACCATTTTGACGTCTCGCAATGCACCTGGATGTCTGCTGATGAACAATATATATCATGAAAAATATTTCAAATGACTTGACACGCGAAGTATTTACCCAATAAAGTACATAAATCTTCCATCCAGGCTAAGGTAGTAACTGAAAAAATAAACCACCTATGTGCCAAACCAAATTCACAGAACACAGTACTCCATATCCATTCAGTAAAGAACCAGGGGGGATGCAATGCAAACCACACCATATTAAAACAGAGAATATACTATTATTAATGGGGTTGTAGCGTATCATCATCCTCCCCCAAATCGACCTTTGCCAGGCTATCATGCACATTCAGCCGCTTCACTGCAAGGAAAATATTGAATCAACATATTTTTAAGTTCTGAGTCATGCATACAAGTTGTTTATCTAACCATCATCGAATAAATTTTGGGTCACAAATTGGTTACCTCTGAACCCTCTCCTCCCGCTTTCTTCGCAGCCTCCTTTTGTGCCTCGTCTGTTCATGACACAAAGGAAAGGAATTTGAACGGTATCAGAAAAATTACATTATATTTTGGATTATTTATTATGACATTTAATTTAAATTTTTGGGAGTCAGAACAAATATTTCCCATGATGTTATCCTCTCTATTTCAAAGATATTCAAAATCTTCACATATGAAAACCAAGGTTATGTAACATTATCACGTATAGACTTTCCATATACAGGAAACTCCCAAAATTCTTTGATGCACTTTCATGTATTATGATTTTATCATAATTGA
Organism: Nyctanthes arbor-tristis; assembly: GCA_963692815.1. NCBI lineage: Eukaryota > Viridiplantae > Streptophyta > Magnoliopsida > Lamiales > Oleaceae > Nyctanthes > Nyctanthes arbor-tristis. Next base: position 24,601 of record CAVNYN010280873.1, on the reverse strand, counting down.
TTATTATTCTATAATAATGGTGCAGTTCTATTCTATTTAGTTTAAAACTCCACCAATCTCAAAAATCTAGTCAGGGGAAGTCAGGGCCATCATTTTGGGGGGAGAGGGGTGTTCTACCAAAAATCTTAGTGGAAGGCAACAACTCAGGGTCCATTGGGAACACATTAACGTATTTATCCCATTTATTCCATTTTTGAAATTTGAGATTTTCCTATGCGGAATCACAAAATGTTGACAAGTGGGTGCTCACTTGTCAATATTGTGTGATTCCACATGGTTAAAATTCAAATTTCAAAATGAAATAAATAGGATCAATGAGACAATGAGTTGCCAAATGGACCCTCAGTGAGCTTCGAGCCATGCAATTTTATGATTGGTAACTGCTCTTTTACCTGCGTCCTCTGGTATGTCAGAGGTCCACAATGTGAGATTGTCCCTAAGCAGCTGCATAATCAAGGTGCTATCTTTGTATGACTCCTCATTCAGGTTGTCCAGCTCAGAGATTGCTTCATCAAAAGCCTGCTTTGCAAGATGACAGGCTCTGAAATAGAAAGGGCAACTCACTTGCTGAGTACTAAAATGCTTCAATATTGATTAGAATAAACAGAATGATCGTTAAAGACAAACCTCTCAGGTGAGTTCATAATCTCATAGTAAAAGACTGAAAAGTTCAGAGCCAAACCCAAGCAAATGGGATGTGTAGGAGGCAACTCAGCCTCAGCTGTGGTGGTGGCTGTCTGCAAGAAGATTCAAGCATTTAGCTGTGTAAGCAACAGTGAAATTTTTTTTATAACATAACCAAATAATAATAGAACATGATCTCCTAAAAGTTGATGTACAGATTTACTGTAATTTATGTCAAACAATGCGAAAGTAACACTACTTGAGAAGATAAGAAAGAACTCTACTATTTTAAGATCTATAATTTTCAAAACAGGTACACCATTTGATTCTTAAACGACCAACAGAAAAAGCAAGGAAATGTGAAGACCAAGAAAATAGTGCTTCAGCAACTCCGAACAAGTACATGATGGTAATGCAAGAGAGCTAAACAAGTAGAACTCACTCACCGTATCAATAACAAAATTTAACAGTACGATAAAAGATAACACGAGACCAAGCACCAAAAAATTGTCCTTACAAAAAGCCTTTTGCTGTCAATTACTTCTTCAACACATTAAACAAACAGTTACACTGTTGTCCTTTAATATCACTATTTAGAGTTAGTGAACTGTCCCACTTTGTTGGGCATAGGTTCAAATATGCTCATGAAACCTCTTGCATTTCCCTAATCTTAAAATGTCTATCACAGGATGCAATTACAAGGAATGAACAAACTAGAAGCCCTGATGGATTAATAAGATTAGCACCGTAAGACACACATCAGGAGCCACAAACACAGCAATACTCAACAAGGACAAATTTTGGCGATTCCTTCCTATTAAGTCATCTATGCATTCTAAAAAGGATTTTTAGGTGATGCTCATAGAAGCACAGCAGAATTATACCTCATATGCCTTCAGCGACTGATCTGCAACCTCTTTCCTCTCATTACCAGCCTTGAACTCAGCAAGATACCTATAGTAATCCCCTTTCCTGCAAGCAGCAGAAACCATTCAACCTTCTAGTTAACAGAAAACCACACTAAATAACTGAGGGTATGTCCATCCTCACATCTTGTAGTAAAACACCGTAGACTCGCCAGCTGTACATGAAGGAATGAGATGCTCATCAATGACAGTCATGATGTCATTACAAATGTTGGTTAGCTCTAACTCCACCTTCTGTCGGTATTCCTTGATACGCCTAGCATTCTGCTCATTTCCTCTGGATTCCTCTTTCTGCTCAATCGAAGATAAGATTCTCCAAGAAGCTCTACGAGCACCAATCACATTCTTATACCCCACTGATAGCAAGTTCCTTTCCTCTACCGTCAACTCCACATCCATCTTTGCAACCTTTTTCATGGCCTCCACCATCTCTGTAAAAAATATAATATTATTATTAATAAAAATAAAAAAATCAGTTCCAATTACAGGTCAGAGATCAGATTTATACCTCTTACTGAATTCTTTACTGATATCACAGTAAACCAAAGCACAATGTCACTAGATATAGAATAAATAAATAAAGGAAACCCAATTGTTCAATAAACTTTTTGAATCGCTAAACAACAACAACAAAAGTAATTTTATTTTTGGAAAAAGAGAGAGAGAGAGAGAGAAATGGGTTCAACAGTAGCTAAACAGCGCAGGCTAATCACTGAAAAAATGAAAAAGAAAATGAAAACAACAAAAAAACTAAAAGATCAAGTCAAATGCTAACTTAAAAGGCCAATCGAAAGGTTAATTGCAAGGTTACCCCTTCTAATTAAAAATTAATCATCGGCAGGTATCTCGATCAAAATATTTCCCAACTCAAGTGTTATTTCTCTAAATTCGTCCACAGTCTCACGAATTATACGAAGCAAGGTCATTACTAAGATCTGTATCATACTTCACGACAAACACACATGCATAATGTAAATTTGTGTGTGGTATCGGGAATATACCATCGTAGCGTTCGGCTTGCTCGGCGAGCTTGGCGAGGTAAACGGAAGTTTCACGATCTGCAGAGGCAGCCATCGCCGATCCAATGAATTGAAGTATTCCTGACGCTGAAAATGTATTTAGTCGACCACGAAATTTCAGAGCTAAAGAAGGGGGAAAGACTGTAGAGAGAGAGGGGTTGAAATGCAAGAGAAATGATTGATTGCGTGACCCAGTTTCCCTACTGTGAACTTCCCTCCGGTGTTTCCAATTTCAACTAGAGACACGTTTTTAGAGGTGTTGCTGGAGTTTGACTCTCCTAGCAAAAGTAGCGTTCAAATGGAAGACTTCTCATCATCTTATGGTGGTCTTCCCACTAATTACAGTAATTGAAAATCTCAGCCACATGTTCATTTTGATCATTCTTTTGAAATGCCCTTTCTTTCTTTTTTCTTTCCTTTTTCATAATACAAGTGAGAGTTAGAGGACGGCGGGTGAGGCTTGTATTCAGGATCTCTTACTCAAAATGTGAGTATTTAACTATTACAGTACAAATTAAACTATATTCTTTTGAAATATTAACATTTACGACATGTTATGGAATTTAAGGGGAAAAAAGTAAAAACAATATCAAGAAATATATTTGAATTTTAATGGAGAAGGAAAAGAGAATAGAGAATATTTTCTAAATTGTGTTGAAATGAATAATACAAGCATCACTATTTATAGATTTTTGAAGAGGCGAAATGGCTATTTACAAATGAGAAATGATATTTGTACACACAAGGTATATAACTTTTATACACACTCCTTATATTTACTTAAATGTCCTTTACTCATCTTCCTTGAAATTTCAACTTTTGAAGAGTGTGGGTAAATTCAGGAGTGCGTGTATAAAAGTTGTATACCTTGTGTGTACAAATAGCACTTCTCATTTACAAATACAACTTTATAATAATTATTGCAACATGCTACTTAAGTGTCAAAGTGTTAAATTCGTATATCATTTTTTTTTAGGGAGTTAGATTCATATATCTAAAGTACATAAGTAATTTGTATACTAGATCATCCACCCATATGCTTGATCATCTGTTTACATATTTGATCACTCACTTGCATATTATAATCATCCACTTGCGTGAATTCATTGTACCTTAATAGTCATTTACATGTACTAGTTGTAGCACGTTCTTTGCATATGTTACGCAAATGACAAATTTGTGAATATTGTATTGAGTGTTGTCTTATGTTAAATGTGGAATTCAAAACTTTCTCCTTCACCTTCTCACTTTTAATTCCCGTTAGATAGTTCAAGAAAGAGTATAGTCGTAAAAAATTGAAAAGCATGTGCTAGACATTTAAAAATATAAGATTGATCCCCAATTTAACTCCATCATTATTTTTACCAAGATTTCTCCCTCTTCCTATCTCTGGAGAATAATGAATTTTCAGAGGCATGACCAAGTGGAAGTGGCCAGTAAGAAGATATGGTTTTGTGGGCGTGTACCATGTGGTGACTGTGGTTGATTAAAATGGATGGGAAAGACTATGTCGTGGAGTACCATACTCCGGTTGAAGATGACTTATCCATCCCAGCAGCTGAGAGAGGTCATCTCTACTGCTGAAAATCCACTGGATTCCACTAGAGATTCCAATGACTAGGTTCAAAAAGCATGATCTGCTTGATGCTTAAGACAACAATGGTGGTGTGTTGGGAAAATTACAAGGAGAATTAGAAATACCTATGTTGTTTACTTTGTGAATTTTCTATAGAAACAAATCGGGCTCCGATTTCAGAGCCCGACTTCCAATAATCAGCTTATTGGAGGTCGGAGATCTATTTCTCTAGGAGGACTGCTTTACTTTGAACAATCCTCACAACGTGAACATCTCTATGGTTTTGAGAGGTTGAGAGTTCGCCAAGAGTGGGTCAATAGTAAGTGGGTTCTTTCAATTAGGAAACTCAATAAAAAGGGTAATTGATTATCAAAAATTATACTATATTCACACTTATTTTTTTCTTCGTTTCACTAGTTGTGTTTTAGTGCCAGACATCTAGGTACAAGTCATTTCTTTCACGTGGCTCGTGCATCTTTGGACGCCACGTAAGCCTCTAGGAATAGAGACATCTAGCATTTTATCATTTCCACTTTTTCACAACCAGCGTCACCCTTTTTCAAAACTTTCTCATAATTTTTCCTTTTTACCCTTATTAATGTACTTGTATTTTTAAAGTTTTATTTCTATTAAGGATATATATAAGTATATATATAATCTTATATAATTCAATTGTGATGTGAGGTGTGAAGCTAGATACTTTTTCTTCAAGGAACACTGCTTACATATGAGTTTTCCTTGAGCATCAAAATCTGTAATTTTAGTCATCATCAGTGATTAAAATGGGGTCTTCTTAAAGAATAGTAGTAGCTTTGAGTTTTCATTTTGTCTTGTCTCTGTGCTCTCTGTGTTCGTGTTGCGTTTATCTAGAAAAGTAGCATGCATCATGACTCTGTCATTAGGGATAGCAATTTTAACCGACCTGACTGAGAACCCGTAGGGCCCCGATTCGAACAGGGCAAATTTTTTTCACCTCATGGGTTGGCGGATTGGGTGGGGCAAATCAGTTTGTGGCAAATTGGGTTGCGACGCAGGCCAAGGTCAACCCAAACTATCCCGCCCCTTTAAATTAAAATTAGATTAAAAAATATGGAAAAAAATATGAAATTAAATTAAGAAAATCTAAATGGGCCAGTAAACAGGTTAAAAACTCTAACCCGATCTGCCCCGTGGCCTACCCCCAACCCGATCCCCTCCCCCCCTGAATTTCGACGCGTCACGAGGCGCTTGACGGGGCAGGGAAAGTAGTTATTGGAGTAGGTAATGTATCATAATCCTACTATCTCAATATCCATGCAGTGGTGGCGGATTGTGGGAAATTCTTACCCTTCGTGCCCAATGGGGGAGGCAATCAAAATAGTAGCAGTATTATATTTTTGCTTCAAAACAAAGATTCATCAAAACAATTTCATCCATCCACGTACTTTATAGGGTTACATGTATTACATACATGCATTACATATACCTATCCATTTTATTTTCACTAGTACTTCACCCTTGTGATGCACACATTACGTAATCAACAATTTGGAGCACTGGAATAATTACTACAAAATATTAATATGATTATAAGATGCATAGAAGTATAAGCAAGCACAAGCATAGGCCTTCTAAGAAGTCGTTTAGGGCCCCCAACTATGACCTAATGAAAAGAGCTCTGAAATTAAAAAACTATTACTGAAAAGTATATGGAATACAATAAATAAAACTGACATTTATTAGTTGACAAAAGATAAAAAATTAATTGCTAAGTATAATTAATAATCAGTTTAATTTATATGACTATCATATTTATATCTTTAATTTATTACTCCATCCGTCTCAAAAAGATATTCCCCTTCTATTTTTCACATAGATTAAGAAAGTTTAATTAATGTTGTTTCCTGTTGGAAATATGCAATTGAAGAATGTACTTTCTAATATGCTCTTTGATTTATTTAATATTTTCATTCTATCTCTTCTTTTTTGTTGATTAACATGCGCCATAAATAAAGGCATTTTAGAAAAATAAAAAGTTAAACGAGGAAAGGGAAATAGATTTGGGATGGATAGGATGGAGGGAGTAATATGTTTTACACTTAAAACTTTGCAATATGAGTTTTAGCCCAGGCCCCCATAATAAAATTTTAATTCAATAGTTGTTTAGGGCCACCAAAAACCTCGAAATCACCCTGCATAGAAGTTATTATAAAAAATATATTTTAAATTGAAGATTAGAAGATACATTATTTTCAAAATATCAGTACACAATTGGCAAATGGGTTAATTTCACATATAATCCCTAACCTTTGGGGTTAGTATCAGTTGCATCTTTAACTTTTTTTTTTCAATTTGCTGGGTCCTCAACCTTTCATTAAGCCATACAAATGGTCATTTTCGACGGTTTCGTCAATTTTTCCATTAACTCCTCGATAGAATTGCTATTATGCCCTCATCTTTTTTAAATTCCAGAAGCAACACAAGGGAGATTTACCGTTCCTTTTCTAGCAGTAGAAAATGACGACAAACTGCCATTTTTGGTAGCTAAAGAAGGAAGACTCCCCATGTGAGCTGTAGGAAAAAGGGAGCAAATTGGACTTCCTTTTGCTCCCATGGGAGGCATTCATTTTAGGCAGCAACACAGGGGGGGTTTCACCCCCACTTTTTTCTTTTTAATTTTTATATTATTTGTTATATTTTAAAACATTTTGTTTTTAATTTAAAAAAGATAGAGGCGTAATGATAATTCAATCGAGGGGTTAACAGAAAAGCTGACGAAAACCATAAAAAAGGATCATTTGCTTGACTTAATGAAAGCTTCAGGACCCAGTGGATTTAAAAAAAAAAAAAAAAAAGCTAAGAACCTTCTAATCTCGAAGGGCGGGGACTATATGTGAAATTAACCCATTGGCGAAATACGCCATTTTCCCATTAGCCAATTGCATCTTGATTAACTTTAGCAAATGGGTTAATTTTGACATATCATCCCTATTGTCCCCAACATTTGGGGTTGAATCAGTTAGGTCTCTAACATTTTTTTTAACCCGCTGGGTGCCCAACCTTTTATTAATTCTACATGAGTAATTATATTACCACTACGAAAAATAATCATCCCACCACTTTATTTATACACCACTAATTAAAATAATTTTTTATTAATACGCTACAACAATTTTACAAATATAGGCATGATTTGATTTTGAAATAAAAGATAAGCAAGAAAAAAAATAATAAGAACAATGTACACCACAACCGGAACCACTATCATGCCACTTTTACCGCCACCAAAAACCACAATAGAAGCGGAGATTCAAAACCACCGTATCCTCCCACCACCAGAAAACACAACCCCGTACCCAACCCATAAACCCAAATGAAGCCAATAGCTTCCAAATGATAGCTAAAACAATCATTTTTTTTGTGCTACTGGTTTACGAAGTTGCGTGCTGCCAACTACCACCGCCACGGCATTGAGTTGCGACTTCCGACGATCTTCGGTCCTTTTAACTCGCACCAATTCATTCATATTCGGCCTTGACACACAATAAATCAAAACTCTAGATCAAAGCCACCATTATCTTCTTCACTAATCACTAAAGCAAAGCAAATTATAGATAAAACATCGAAATTATACCAAGCCACCTCTGTTACCAGTAAGAACTTCCCCATAGCATATATAGTGCCTTAACTTGTCTAGTCTTTGATTTCAAACGGTTTGCTTGCAAATTTCACAAACATCACATTATTGCTCCACCGTAGTCTTTGACTTCTCAACTCGTCAGAAGTTTAGCGGCTGTGGTGTACTTCAGAAAAATGGGAGAAAAGAAAATATTTGGAGGTGTAAAGTTAAATGGTTATTTGTGTCATTTTACACAATGTCTATTTAGTAAGCAAGATAAATGAGGTGCAACAAAAAGGAATTATAGTTGCAATATAATTACCCATTCGAAATATAATCTCTTTTGATGGTTTCCATCAATTTCACCATTAACTCATCGAATAAATTAGAGTAATGATACATGTACTTCGATATAATGCCCGAAAGAAAACCCGAGACGAGATATCACGAGAAATCAACCTCCCACCCACCCCCTCAAACCCCTAACATTTCCTTCGCGCGCCATTCAATCTCACCTCCCTCACTCCCCCTTGAAAACCTAGCGACCCTCACCCCAACTCATCTCCGATGAACTATCACGAGGAGTTTTCTGGCAATAGAAGGAAGGCCGACAGAGGAGTGTTAACCGAGACCCCGTGAGGAAGCTTTACAGCCCACATTGCCCGGTTAAAGACCTAGGTTTGGTGACTCAAATCCAATGAGTCCGGTAGAGGAGAGACGATCGGCGACCTACATTGTCCGGAATCCGGTGGCCGTCAACAATGGAAGCAAGTAAATGTTCTTGAATTTAAATTTTTTTTCCTTTTTCGGTGAAAAATTGTAAGTATTGCTGTTTCTTAGAACAATCCACTAAAATGGAGAAGGTAACAGAACAAAAGACTGGTAATTTTTGTTCAAAGATTAGCAAATTTCATTTCAATTGAAAGGAAAAATTGCACTTCAAATTGGGAGCATTTACTATCGTGCAGTCCATTTGACAAGGAAAAATAAAACTTCATGCAATTAAAACTTGACTTAGCTTGTAAGTTTTTATTTATATGCAATAAAGAGAAATTCTTAAAGTCATTTAATGGTAATTTTTGCTCAAAGATTAGCAAATTTAAGGAAATCGAAATAAAAGATTCAACGAATAAATCAGAGGAACAAGCAAACTGTAGCGACCGGTTTTTTTTTAACAAACGAAAAAAATTCTATCTAAAAAAATTTTAAAGAAAAATAAAGCGTGTCGCTACCACACTGATCCTTTATTTAATAATTGATCACGGTAAAGATTTTAAAGGATTTGCGTCTCTCGTCGATTCATTTTAAAGAAGAACATAAATTCTTATAATCGAATCTTATCTTTTATGAATTTTAAATTTGAGCCCAATTAATTGATTAAGTCTATTATCCAAGAAATTCGACCCAAATCATATCCAAGTCCAGTTCTTACCTATTTCAAATTCTCAGCCCATTTAAGCTAGGCCTTAAAACAATCCCAAGGCCCAATTTTCAGGCCCATTTTGAGTTAATTCTTGTCAAACATTGTGTTCAACATTGTTTTCTATTAGACCTTGTTTTCTACTAGACTTGGCTAATGGATTCCAACTTAACTGCAATTAGATTACCCCTTATCGCCACATTCGGATAATCGAAACACAGTAAGAAGTCATGATCAAGTTTTTCGTCTATCCCTCTCTCAATTCCACTCACGTCCCAACTCTTTTCTCCCCCTATTGTATATACATATATACATATAGACCAAATCGTTCCAGTCACTAGCATCCGGAAATATACACACACGACCTCTCCCATCACAAACGCATCTGCCCAAAATTACATTGATACACATACATAGAAATACATAAAAGCCAGCAATCACAAGCACATTCACGCCGGAGAAAACACATTCTGAAACCTTTCATCCGAAGGTATACACATATACACAGTATCCATACACACAGATTGGTATACATACACAAACAAGAACACACACACGCACGTTCTTGGGCAGCCACTGCTGCCCTCCTTTTCCACCCATTCTGCAGCCCCTGCGGCTGTACACCGCCGCCGCGGCCACTACCGTTTCCGGCCAACACCACCCCAGCCACCACTTCCGTCCCAAACCAAATTCCCAAAACTCTTTCCCTCACGACGCTCTTCCGATCTCCAGGACCCTCGGACTCCTTTCTCGAACATCTGAGCCTCGGTCAAGTTCGATCGAACGTTCAAATCATCGGTCAATCCCATTTGCAAATTTCCTCGAACATCCCCTTCTGCCTCACTGCAACCGCGAGCTCAGCCTTCAACTCCGTGCGCTCGAACGAGCCCACGTCACCGCGACCCCCCCTCACTGCCTCGACCAACACCCATCGAACCTTGAGCTTCAAACCTCTCAGCCAAGACTCGAACCTCCCGCTCACGCAGCCTCGAACCCAGCCGCGAACCCGCCACTCCCTTTCCTCCGTTCGAGCCTTCGCCATCCATTGAACCCTCCGTCTCCTCGAACCCGAGCCCTCGAATACAGGCCCTCTATCTCACTCTGATTCTCGACCCCAAAATGAAATGGGAGTTAGGGAATGAGAATGGGGATAAATGAAATCCAATTTCACCTCTGGGTCCCCAAGTTTTGATCTGTATCGTTTTAGCCCTTATAGTCTGTTTAATGCCTTAGTTGACCCCAATACTTGTAATTCAGCCGAGTTCAGTCCCTTAAGTTTTAAAAGAGTCTAAGTTGACTCAAAATCTTTCAGTCAAACTGATTTTAACCCTTTATTTTTAAAAGAATCCAAGTTGGCCGAAAACGTTCTGTCCAGTTAATTTTAATTCCTTGATTTTCGAGATACTCTGTTGTAGTCCCTAAAGTCCTAGTTTTAACCGTTTTAATCCCTCAGTTTTTAAAATACTCTATCATAGCCCTAATGTTTTACAAAATTATGTTTTAGCCCAAAGCTTCTATAAGTTCACATTTAAATCTATACTTTTATTTTATTTCCAATATTTCTAAATTTCTAACTTAAAATCTATTTATTATTTGATAGACGAGACGCAGGATTTGACGTACGAGTGCCCTATAGCTCAAACTCAGGAAAAGAAAAGCACTGAGAGGTAGATTCCTTACTAAAAGTTGTTTTAAAAATTATATGCGCACCTTTTATGAAAATTATAATTCAACTACATGTTACTTGTTTATGCATGTGCTTATGTGATTATGGTACGATATGAAAGTATGCGCGTAATTAGCAAACCTTAATCAGGAGCCCACAGACTTAGTTTACCTTAATTGGGAGCCCACAGATTTAGCTCGTCATTCGATGGGCCCACAGACATAGATAACTTGCTTGTATTAAGACAAGCCCATAGACATAAACTTCATGGGTACATTGTGTTAAATAGCGTAATATGTGTTGCAATGTTTTAAAATCAGTACGCAGAGAATCTACTGAGTGTTTCTTCGAAGCACTCACCCCTTTATTTCAAATATTTCAGGGTCTGGAGCTGGCAGCGACACGACTCAGGATGGCAATTGATCGAAAAAAAGAGAAAAAGAATAAACATTATTTTTTAATGCCTCTATTTATTTTAGTCTAAAGTATTTCCAAACATTGCTGCTATTTCAACATTGAATAGTTGACAACGGTTTTGTTTAAGTGTTGATTATTTGACAATGGCTACATTAGAAGTTGTTTATAAAATATTCATATGTTATAACAAAAAAAAATTATGCACTTATTTATATTACCTTCAAAGTTCCGCAATAGCAATAAGAAGTTTAGTGGCGTCTTGAGTGCTTAGAATTCGGGGCATTACACAAACAAATAGCAAATGGAGCATAACATAAAAAAGACTGAACCTGTCCTTCTTCATTGTCCAATTACTATCTTTCATTGTCCAAATGGAGCAAAATACTGATTTACAGAGCAAAAGACTAATTTTCATTGTCCAAATGGAGCAAACAAATCACTGCCCAATTACTATCTTTCATTTAATTTCAAAAGGAAAAATATAAATCAATTATAATTAGTTATCATGAAGCTGTCTCTATGTCTTAAACTCATTTGCTGGTAAGTTTTCTTCTACATCCTATAGTTTATCTTGTTTGAATTATGTGTTTTTTTTTCTGGTTCTATTTGTATGGATATTTATATGTGTTTATATCGCATTGTCTGATTGGGGTCTTTTTTCTATAAATCTTGTGTCTCTTCTTAGAATATTTAGTTTTTGATTTGTGGTTTTCTTGTTAGAATTTTTAGTTTTTTATTTGTGGAATTCTTCTTAGAATTTTTAGTTTTCGATTTGTCGTTTTCTTCTTAGAATTTTTAGTCTTTGATTTATGTTTTGCTTTTGTCATCGTCTAATAGGTACATATGGTTTTTGATACTGGATAATGGAGAAAAGTCAGTTGTTGGTGATGCTTGACTATTTTGGTGCCATTCTTTTTTTTTTCAATAAAAATTGGGATGTGAAGAATTTTACTTTTTATTTTTCCGTGCAATTTTTATTTACTATGAATGGTTGATTTCACTGTGATTAGAGTAGACTAAAATGACTCATGAATATTGAAATGAGTGATATGAGTGATTTAATGTGTTTTGTAAATTGAAATAGTTTTTGTGGGTCTATTGGGTCATGGGAAAGGGTGACATGCCCATTTTTCCTTTTGTACATTTATTTTTGATGAAATAAAGGCCGCGTTTTAGGGAAAAAAAAGGTTCACTTTCTATAAACTAGCTAAATATATATTATAGAGATATATATATATATATAATAGAAATAATTAGTTTATTGTTTATTGTTTGTCATCGTTTATTGTTTGTTTAAATTCATATTCGTATTTTTATTGCTTATTGATAAAGGTACAGAACTTAGGGGTGGACGTTATAACCGGAAAACTGAAAACCCGAATCGAACTGAATCGGTTCGATTCGGTTTTTAGCTTTGGCGGGTTGGTTCGCGGTTTGTAGAAGGCCGAGACGAGCCGGTCCAAACCTGGTTAAAACGGAACCGGAAAACCCAGTTCAGTTAAACCGGTTAATACTGATATTTTTTTTATTTTTTTAAAGGTGTTTAGAAATCAGAACTCTAGCCTATCGACGAGAGAATTGATAAGCTACACCATTGCCTACACTCTTTCCCTACAGACGCTCTTCCGATCTGGTTGCCCTTCTCTATTACGCCTATGATTTCTCCCCCCACACCAAAATCAACCAATAGCCTTTTTGGAAACCAAAGAAGTAAGTAGCCATATGACGCAAGTTTTCTGGTGGAATATGGTAAATGAATCATGCTTAAAATGGTTTGCCAAACACACAGAGAAGAGAAGTATCCGAAAAAGTCATCCCAAAATTCTGTCGCGGCTGTTGCCGCCTTTGCCGCCGCAATGTAGAGATAGATATGAGAGAGTGTGTAGATGGAATAAAAACATTAGGTTTTATTTCCTTACCATTTGGGCCACTTTACAATTTGGGCCAAGAGTTTTGTTCTTTCCATTTAGGCTGCTTTATAATTTGGGCTAAGCTTTAAAAAAAAAAAAAAAAAGAGGCCCCAAACCGAAACCCGACCGACCCAACCCGACCCATTGTAGGTCGGTTTGGGTGAGTTGACCGGCCAATCGGGCTAATCTCAATTTGGTAATATGCAAACCGAATTGAAATAGGGTCAGGCTCGGGTTTGGGCCAAACCTGACCCGCCCGACCCAACGCCCAACCTAAACAGAACTAGATCACGGTCCTTCTGACGAACTGGTTAGTAATGGAGAAGCATCGGCACGGCGATACACTAGTAGTGACGGTGTTGACATCATAGAGTTCGTGGGGTCATCGAACATGCCACAGTTCTAGTTGAGACCTCAACCAATGACATCTTGTTCACTGTTTTTCAGCATGTAATTTTAGTACAACTATGTTTGAATATGATTTATTGCGGGATTTATGGTGTATTTTAACATTATCGCAATTGGCTTGTCTTTAAATTCTACAAGTGTAATGTTATAACCACAGATACTGTTTCCTTACAATTCCTTGATGACTCAATCACCCAATATGTTCGGCTTCACCTTTATATCATTATGTTGTCATACTTATAGGAAGGCTAAGACGAACGTATAGGGTTGATCTTGTCAATTTTTTTTTCCATTCTTTTGTATACAATTACAGTAACGAAAGAAAAAGAACAAGAAAAGAGAATGAAATATCCAATTAACATGAAAAGAGAATAAAATATCCAATGAACACGAATGGAATGAAACAACACAAATAAGCCACCAAATCATATCAACAACACTATCAAAATATCCAACCACGAATGTAATGCATAGACATAAAAAAATAAAATTTCATACACGACATTAAACCGAGTAAAAGTCATTGTCCCAAACTAGTAAATCTACGACAAACTACTATGTTCATATTAGTCGACACATAGCATACATTATTACCATAACTAACTAAAATTTTGCTACATTTTTTGCTCTCTCTTATTCTTGTCATAGGGAATGGTCAACTTTAATGTGATTTTCCTACATTCGGCCATTGTTGCACATGCAAACAAATCAACGAGTTGGCAAACACCATCTTTTGCAATTTGCCCATCCTCACTTGCATCCCGACTTCCAGTACTGCTACCTTCACCCTCGTCCCATTTGAAGTAACTACACTCAGTGCAGTTAAAGAATAGCCTTCCCTTGTTTTTGCCATGTTTAGTAACCAACCATCTCTGTATGCCTATGGCACATTTAGGGCACTTCTTTGAAAAAGTGTCAGAGCTCCTACAACTATGGCATATCCCATAGTTGGCTAGCATTGTTCATCCCTGCATATGGATTACAACATCAGCTTTGCACACTTCAACACCAATCGAATCCAAAAATTTGAAAAATCAAATGCCAGGAATGTCTAAACAATTAAACCAAACATCAAAAATGAAAAAAAGGGGGGGGGACTAAATCATGGGTAGTCATGGATTACAAATACCAAACTTAGTGATTGTGAATAAACCCATTGTTTTATCTATTTTATCTTCCTCATGCTTGATGAATCTACTACATGCTATCTGAATTTCACCCAGTGCTTACCACACATTATTTTCTTCTTTCAAAATTACTTTTCCAAACTGATACATTATACACAAACTGATACATTCTGTAGTTATAATTACTGACTAATACATTCTGCACAAACTGCCCCAGCACTTGAAGAAACTTGAAACATCATCAAATTATGTCCATGTGAATTCACAGCAAATTAGTTGGCCCCTAAATTAGGTTTCAACATGAAACTGACTGACCAAAATATCTCACAACAAAACAGCTAGAATTGCATATCTACAATATTAAAATGGGAAAAAAAATTCAAGGCAGCAAAACATTGCAAAGTTCACAAAAACTCCAGCCAAATTTTCACTTTGCTTGTCCAAATTATAAAATAATCAGGCATCAAATCTTCATCCCAGCAGCAAATAGCAAGAGTAGCAAATAGCCCCAGCAGATTAATCGAAAAATTATCGAACAACAGAAATATTTCATGGCAGCAGATTAATCAAAATAATCGAACACAAAAATAGCCGCACAAAGAATAATCAAACACAAAAAATTCAAGGCAGCAGAACATTGCAACAGGCGAGAATTAGCAACAACATATTAATCAACTAATGCCTTGTAACACAAAATAATCAAACAAATCTTCACTTCCACCGAGATCGGAACAATGACAGGAAAGAAAAAAAATAAAATTCAACCCTCAAAATAATACGAGCAGCAACTATTGAAGACAAGACTAATAGAGGAACAACTATTGCCATAACCATACTCACTGGATGATGAAACGACTCAAGGTGACCGATCGACCTACTCCAGGCTTGACGATCACCACGTGACAGTAGAATCGCGCTGGGACAGGGAGACGAATTGGGCTGGGACAGGGAGACGAATCGCGCTAGGACCAAATTGAGCTATTTCAAGCTTCCTTCAGATCCCCTTTTGTCTTTCACAGCTGGGAAAGAAGAGACCCGTGAGCCTGAGTACAGAAGCTGATTTCAAATTGATAGCATTTTGGACAATATATCTGTTCGGGTATTTTCTTAGATTACAAGTATCATTTTCCAATAAATTATCATTATATCCCTTATCAATTTAAATTAAAAAACAAAAATTTTAAAAATAAAAAATATAAAAATTTTAATAAAAAAGAAAAATAAATTTTGGGAGGGGGGAACAAAGGGCTGCCATTTATGATAGCGTTTGGGCTAGAAATATGCCATTTCTAGTAGTACATGGGGAGGGGATAGACTCCCCCCCTTTTTGACTTCTGGAAATGGCATCAAGGTTTCTCCCCAAGGGCTACCGAGAAGCCCCTTTTTTTCTTTTTATTTAAAAATTTTATATATTTTTTTTTATTTTTAAATTTTTCGTTTTTTAATTTAAAGTGATAAGGGATATAATGATAATTTATTCGAGAAGTTAACAGTGAAATTGATAGAAACCGTCAAAAGAGAACAAATTAATGAAAGGTTAGGAACTCAACGAGTTGAAAAAAAATTAGAGACTCAGCCGATTCTAACTCTAAAGGTTGGGGACGATATGTTAAATTAACCCTTAACAATTTTACTACTCATTGCTCGCATGGTGAATAAAAAAAAAAAAAACCATCATGATTGCAAGAAAATATAAACAAAAATTTGAAATGTTAGAAAATAGAATTCAAGTTTCCCAAAATTGTTTTTGTACACTTTCCGAATGAAATATTAAATTAGCATCAAATAACTGACACGATATTTTGGACAATGAGGTACCAAATCCCAACCCCCCCCCACGCCAAAAAAAAAAAAAAAAAGGTATTTATTTTGGACGTAATATATAGAAAAAAATGGTAACTAAAATATTAAATTATTAATAGAATAATCGACATTTTTTTTTTAAATTGTTACTTGTGCTACCTGTTGGAAAATATGGATGAAGAACAAGACAACACCTAGAATGGAAACCACCGAATTTTGCCAACTTGGAAGGCTCAAACACGAAATTTGCCGCCACAGATTAAGTGCTTGAAGGCTTATTTGGCAAATAGTTGTAGAAGTAATCAAGCATATTGGAACTTCAAAGTTTTCCTCAAGCAAGAAAACCTTGAACAACTTGAAGAAGACTAACGAAATATGACTTTGGGATGAATTTTCGAGTTTGATTTTAGTGTTTCAGATTTTGTTGTGATATTAAACTCAAAATCTATTCTCTCTGTATTTATCACTGAGAAGACATCATATATGGAGAAAAAAACGTGTCTAAACATGAACTATTGCATCAAAACTTAGGCACCAGTTTCTGTTCGGCCCCAAAGGTCAATTTTTTTTTCATCTAGTTCCATTTCTGTTTCTTTTTGCATGTGAATGTATTCCTCTTACATTCAATACATGTTGATCCAAAATATCACTTTTCAATTTTATTTAAACAACATTCAACAATCCCCCACTTGTTTGAATTAAAATTGAGATCAAACTCAAAAATGCAATAATACTGAGGATTGGACATCTTGCAATTTGAATCCAATTGTAACCTTATTTCCACAAAGTATTATTGAAATCCCATGTAGCATAAAAGCTTTGAACTTGTCAATCCGTGTGATCATACAGGTGAAAACACACACAAAAGTACTGTGTGTTCCAAGTTTATCACAACTCGCTTAGCACTTTTATCTCCTTGCATGCGTTACTTCTTTTCATGACCTTTTAAGAAGGAAACTCCAACCTTCTATTGAGAAGGCACCACCTCTAAGTGCATATAGGTGAAGTTTTTAAAATATCTTTGCCATATTTAGAGACACTTGATCCAACGATCTAAACTTCATTAAGAGTCCTATTTGTAACTCAATCCTTGATTCCATGACAAAATGAACTTCACTAAGATTTCAATTTAGTTATGAAGATGAAAAAGGAAAAAAAAAATTAAATTTCCTCACATAGTACAGTTAGCTTGTTTAGCAAAATATCATTTCATTTCATTCATGAAATGACGGAGAGAGACTAATCAAAGCCTGATCCTTTTTTCTGGCAATGTCAATATTCACCCCATTTTTCTCACGAACACAATCTTTTAACCATACTTATTATCCAATTATTTATTTTAATTAATATATTAAAGTAAAAATCTAGGTCTAGAGTTTTTTAGTAGCTCATGATAGTGCTTCAAAACAAAATCAAATGTGAGATTTGTGTCAAATTAAAATACTTTTGGTCCAATTTATTTTAACTCATAATCTCAATTACTTTCAAGTAACCTCTTAGGCATATTTATATGGTGGGGTGCATTTACTTGAGTTTGTTTAGGCAAGGGGGGAAAATTACTTTCAAGTATGCAATTCAATGTAGGGTCCCAAAATATTAGCAACGTTAGTAAAAACAAAAAAAATTATTTTAATAAAGAAACCGGCTTACAACCTCCGAACGGGCACTTTCTTCTTCTTTAGATTTAACTTCGTCTTATATAATATCTTCACTTCGTATCTGGCGCTGTAGATGTATGCATGACGTGTATCTAGACACATTATACTAGTTGGTAGCTGGTTAATGTGAACAATGAGACTGGTATAGCATGTCTAGATGTACGTCACGCAAGACGTCTGAGATTATATCATTCCCCCTTATTTAATACATTTGAGCCTCGATTTTTTGGGCCTCGGCCACATGGTAGCACGATTAACTGTTAATATTTTCTTAACTACCAAAATATGATAAAATTGAAAATTTTGAATTTTTTTCTTTTGCATTTTTTTAGTACAAATACAATTTGTCGTATAAGCCGTATGGAATCACATCTAATGAGGCCTAAAGCAAAGTGTTTTTTTTTTTGGAATGCCTAAAGCAAAGTTAATATACAAATTTACGTAATTGTTTGAAAAAGGCACACAACTTGCTGTTGGTTGACTAGTATTGAACTTGCGACGTTAATTAAAAACAACGTAAAATATCTAATTCCTTAGAAAAACCCAAGCCGATACTTATATCCTCTTCCGAGAAGTAAAAGGAATGAAAAAAATAATTTAAAAATCCATTAATCAATTAATTAATTTAAAAATTTTTCCTAATTACCGATTTCCCAATCCAAACCCAATAAGGCAACGGTACACTCGCAGGACCCTCCCTATATATAAAACAAATTCCCTCGAGGCTAGTTTGTATTCACAAAAAAGCCGTTCATTTCTCTTCCAGAATTTCGTTTCTCAATTTAGAAAAGCGATGAATTTTCGAAGGGACAATCACGTCGAAGTTGCCAGCAACGAAGAAGGCTTCCTGGGTTCTTATTACGAAGCAACAATACGTGTAATTGGGCAGATAAGGAAGGAATATATGGTAGAGTACCATACTCTATTGAAGGATGATATGTCTGAGCCGCTGACGGAGGTTGTCTCCGCCGCCGAGGTCCGCCCTCTGCCGCCAAAGGTTTCGGTGACTGAGTTCAAGCTTCACGATCTGGTCGATGCTTTCGACAATGATGGGTGGTGGGTCGGGAAGATTACGGGGAGAATTGGGGATAAATATGTGGTTTATTTTGAAAAATCTTCCAAAGATGAATTTGTTTATGATTTCAAGAGGCTGAGACTTCATCAAGATTGGGTTAGAGGCAAGTGGGTTCTTCCCAAGAATCATCATCATCAAATTAAAATGAATTTTTATTAGGTTGAACACCATTAATTAATTAATTTCTTCTTCTTCTTCTTCTTCTTCTTCTTCTTCTTCTTTTAGGAAATTCTGCTTAAGATTTTCAAGTTTTTCACTGTCATGTAATACGGTATAGGTATAGTTATCTTCGAATTCTATGTGGAGTTGAATTTTATTATACCTTCTTGTTTTATCGATTTATTTACCTTCATAATTTTCCCAGAGCAAATTTGGGAGGAAGGTGGGGAACTCTTCACGCAACTAGACGATGAAGGAAAATTAACTCATCACGTAATGAAAATTTAATGAAGAAATAATTATCAATGTCAGGTTTTTATCTTTTAAGAGGTAGGTAACTAAAAAATATTTTGGACGTAATATATAAAAATGGTAACTAACATATTAAAACTAACATATTAAATTATTAATAGAATAATCGACATATTTTTTCTTTTAACTTTTACTTGTGCTACCTGTTGGAAAATATGGATGAAGATCTAAGACAAAACACCTAGAATGGAAACCACCGAATTCTACCAACTTGGAAGGCTCAAACACGAAATTTGCCGCCACAAATTAAGTGCTTGAAGGCTTATTTGGCAAATAGTTGTAGGAGTAATCAAGCACATTGGAACTTCAACCTTTTCTTGTTTTCCTCAAACAAGAAACCTTGAACAACTTGAACACTTACGAAATATGACTTTGTGATGAATTTCCGAGTTTGATTTGAGTGTTTTGGAATTTGTTGTGATATTAAACTCGAAATCTATCCTCTATTTATAGACATTCACCAGTTATCATTGAAAAGACATCAAATATGGAGAAGAAACGTGTTTAAACATGTACTAGTGCCTCAAAACTAAGGCACGTGTCTAAACATGAACTGGTGCCTCAAAACTAAGAGCATCTCCAATGCATGGAGTCTTGCTCAATGGTCCAAAAAGAGAGATAAAGACCCAAAAAAATTCGTGGACCCCCGTGTGTTTCCTATTTTATTTTAATTTCTTTCTTTGTTTTAATCACTTTTCTCTCATTTACACAACTTTTTTCTCACTTTTTCTCCCTCGTATTCTGTGTAAGGTCTAAATCTGGACCTTCTTCAAATACTCTACTACTACTATTTTATCATTATTTTTGAATTTCTATCTATTTCTCTCCTCTTTTTCACTTTTTCCTCTATTTTTTTCCTACACCACTTTCCACCAATGTTCAATTAAAATAATCAACTTCTTTCTATTTCCCTCCTCTACACCACCCAAGTCTTTAACTACCCCATTGGAGATGCTCTAAGGCACCAATGTCTGTTCCGCCGCAAAGGTTAATTAATTTTTTTTTTCATTTAGTTCAGTTTTTGTTTGTTCTTTGACGTGAATGTATTCCTCTTACATTCATTCATGTTGATCCAAAACATCACTTTTCGATTTTATTTAAACAACATTCAACAATGCCCACTTGTTTAATTTAAAATTGAGATCAAACTAATTTGCAATAATACTTTATTTGCGAGGATTGGACATCTTGCAATTTGAATCCAATCATAAGGTAATTCCCACAAAGTATTATTGTAATCCCATGTAGCATAAAAGCTTTGAACCTGTCAGTCCATGTGATCATACTAGTGAAAACACACACAAAAGTACTATGTGTTCAAGTTTATCACAACTCACTCAGCTCTTTTATCTCCTTTTCATGAACTTTTAAGAAGGAAACTCCAACCTTCTATTGAGGTGGCACCACCTCTAAGCCCATATAAGTGAAGTTTTTAAAATATCTTTGTCATGTTTAAAGATACTTGATCCGACGATCTGAACTTCATTACAGCTTCTATTCGTAACTCAATCCTCGATTCCATGACAAAATGAACTTCACTAGGACTTCAATTATGAAAATGAAAAAGAGAGAAAAAGTCAAATTTCCTCACACGGTAAGTCAGCTTGTTTAGCAAAAATATCATTTCATTTATGAAATGACGGAGGAAGAGGTTACCTCGACCGAGCTTTAGCTTGGTCTAGTCAAAGCCCCATCTTTTTTTTTTCTTTCCATTTTTTTTATAGTTAAGAAGCTAGCAATGTCAATATTCACCCCATTTTTCACAAAACACAATCTTTTAACTATAGTTATATCCAACTATTTATTTTATTTAATTAACATATTAAAGTAAAAATCTAGGTCTAAGAGTTTTTTAGTAGCTCATCATAGTGCTTGAAAACAGAATCTGATGTGAGATTCGTGTCAAATTAAAATACTTTTGGTTCAATTTATTATAACTCAAAATCTCAATTTCTTTCAAGTATGGAATTCAACGTACGATCCTAAAATATAAACAACGTTAGTTAAAAAAGCTATTTTAATAACCAAACGGGCTTACAACCTCCAAGCGGGCACTTTCTTCTCTTTAAGATTTAGTTTGGTCTTATATAATGTCCTCATTTCGTCCCTGGCACCGTAGGTATATGCATGACGTGTATCTAGAGACATCATACTAGTTGGTAGAGGGTTAATCTGAACAATGAGACTAGTGTAGCATGTACATCACGCAAGATGTCTAGGATTATATCATTTCCCCTTATTTAATACCTTTGAGACTCAATTTCACATAAACGGTGTAGTGGCGTAGTTAGGGCCTCTGCCACATGGTAGCACGATTAACCATTAATATTTTCTTAACTAGCAAAATATGATAAAATTGAAAATTTTGTATTTTTTTTTTTTTTTGTATTTTTCGAGTACAAATACAATTTGTCGTATAAGCAGTATGGAATTACATCTAATGAGGCCTAAAGCAAAGTAAATATACAAATTTATATAACGTTAATTCAAAACATCGCAAAATTATCTAAATTCCTTAGGAAAACCCAAGTTGATACTTATATCCTCTTCCGTGAAGTGAAAGGAAAAATGAAAAAAAAAAAAAAAATTAAAAATCCATTAATTAATTAATTAATTAATTTAAAAAATTTTCCTAATTATCAATTACCCAATCCAAACCCAATAAGGCAACGGTAGACCCGCAAGACCCTATATAAATTCCTTCAAGGCTGGTTTGTATTCACAAAAAGCCATCCATTCTCTTCGATCCCCAAATTCCAGAATTTCGTTTCTCAATTTAGAAAAGCGATGAATTTTCGAAGGGACGAGCATGTCGAAGTCGCCAGCAACAAAGAAGGCTTCCTGGGTTCTTATTACGAAGCAACCATACGTGTAATTGGGCAGATAAGGAAGGAATACATGGTAGAAGGATGATATGTCTGAGCCGCCGACGGAGGTTGTCTCCGCCGCCGAGGTCCGCCCTCTGCCCCCAAAGGTTTTGGTGACTGAGTTCAAGCTTCACGATCTGGTCGATGCTTTCGACAATGATGGGTGGTGGGTCGGGAAGATTACGGGGAGAATTGGGGATAAATATGTGGTTTATTTTGAAAAATCTTCCAAAGATGAATTTGTTTATGATTTAAGAGGCTGAGACTTCATCAAAATTGGGTTACGGGCAAGTGGGTTCTTCCCAAGAATCATCATCATCAACTAATTAACAGGAAATTTTTTTAGGATGAACACCATTAATTAATTTCTTCTTCTTCTTCTTCTTCTTCTTCTTCTTTTTCTTCTTCTTCTTCTTCTTTTAGGAAATTCTGCTTAAGATTTTCAAGTTTTTCACTGTCATGTAATACGATATAGGTGTAGTTATCTTTGAATTTTATGTGGAGTTGAATTTTATTATGCTTTCTTGTTTTATCAATTTATTTACCTTCATAATTTACCCAGGCAAATTTGGGAGGAAGGTGAGTAACTCGTCACACAACTAGACGATGATAAAAAATTAACTCATCAAGTAATGAAAATTTAATGAAGAAATAATTCTCAACATCAGGTTTTTATCTTTTAAAAGGTAGGTTAACTTTTCGTGTCTTAAGCACTTAGTAACCTTTGAAAGAGAAATGATTTTTTATTCTGCCACGTTGTCGTTGATTCAAGTATAATTTTTTTAACACGACTTATTCAAATAATATCTACACCTTCAAGTTATGTGGGATCTTAATTGACGTAGAATACCTGATTTTCCCAAGTTATAGAACCACACAACTAGTTTCTTATGTAACCGACTCTATGATATGACAGAATAGGAGGACATGTAATAATAATAATAAAAGTATAGTTTATCTTTTGATATTTAATAATAAAAGTACAGTTTATCTTTTCCAACATGAGTACGAGCAATTTTAAAGACACATGAAAAAATGACATAGATAAGTATCAAAAAACAAAAATTAAATGCAGTTAACCAAAAGTCACAACCATTAAAGTTTCCATGGTACCGCTAGCATGTTAAGGATTTTTCCCCTTCTCAAATTATTGTGTTTAGTAAACCTTACAATCAAACTCTTGGCTAGATGTAATGTTCAAATGATTCTATTTGATTTAAAAGTATTATTATATCTCACATATTTTAACTAGACATTTTTCAAGAGAGCAAAAAAGTGGTTTGAATTTCGCATTTTGTAGACGTTCACATTTCAAATAAGAGTTTTTGAATTCAAATCACACCTACTCCTTCCGTAATTCCCCCCAATCCCTATATTCCCTTAGTATTAAAAAAAATAGAAAAGAAAAAAATGCGGAAAAAATGACATTTTCAAATAATCAGCACAAACGATGTTGTTCAGTAAATTAGTTAATTACAAATCCTCGTTAGATTTTTCCCCTTTTTAAACTTCCATTTATCTCATTTATTTATTTATTCATCATCTCTTCATACGAAAATTAAGATAACCCGTTATAATTAACCAAGGTATAGGATTAATGCTATTTATTACTCCCTTTATACGACAAAGATAGTCCAATTTACTATTTTGACTATTTTCATCCGTCTAAAAAAAGCTAACCCACTTGCCATATTAAATAGTATGTTTTTAATTTTTTTATTTTCTTATATACCCCTAATTAATGCATATTATTATTCAACATTAACTACCATTGAAATATTTCAAAACATTAATGAGATATAAGAGCATCCACAATGATTGTGCTAATTTTAACTATCTACATAAGGAAAGAATGCAATTTTAGTGATTGTTAAATGACGCAATTTTAATGAGTACTAAAATTGAGAATTAAAATTGATTATCACTTCATTTTTGAACGACAAATTCAATTAACTGCATAAAATTATAATTATTTTAATTAAATAAGAATAGGAAGAGGAGTACGGAAAAAAGCGTGAAAATAAAAAAGAGGAGAG
>CAVNYN010280872.1:0-20357 GCA_963692815.1 Nyctanthes arbor-tristis | reverse complement strand
CGTCAAGTTTTTCTCTACTTGCTTTTTCCTCTTAACACTAGAAATGCTCTTAGTGATCTAATTGTCGGAAAAGTGAAAATTCAATGATGTATGGTAAAATTAACTGGATTACCATTGCATAATAACTTGCTGATAATAGTTCATCATTAACTATTTCTACAGCAGTACTAATAAAGATTAGAAAGCTTTGGCAAGTAACAGGAATCAAAGCTTCATTTCTTGAAGAGAAAATTATAGGCACCACTCCTTTTTTTGTCATTAAATAGCCATCACAAAAGATTCATGGAGGACACCGAGATCAAATATCGATTTAAGCACCACATATCAAGTACAGAATGACAAGTAACTCTTTCACCCAATCAAAAGGCCAATAATGTTCAACCTCGGAGGCCCACATCACCTATAGAGGCTCCATTGGGTTGAACTCTTATCTCTAAAAGCATTGATAATTTGTATGTTTCGAAACTACACAAAATTTTGAAGAAAATAAAGTTCTACACTGGTAGTTTGGTACTAATTCTCATCGGGTTCAAAGTACCAGTCCAAGTGAGTGCTCCAATTCTCCAACATAAAACATGTGACATGGTACTATATTTTAAAGTCACTGTCACTGACATTAAATCTCTTCAACTCCTTCATGAAAGGAATCTATCATTCCTAAAATCCCTAGCTCCCAATTATTAGATTGGATTTCAAAATCCCATAAATTTAAGTTTGATTCTACTTCATAAGTGCTGCTTGTGGATCCACAAATCAAATCCTTCACCCTTCCTGCCATTGTTGCTCTCGAATTTCCGACCTAAAAAATAAACCGGAAATTTTTACATCGGTAACTAAGAGAGAGAGAGATATATATATATATATATAGAGAGAGAGAGAACTGAAAATAAAACCAATATATATAACTTATAATGACCTTGTTATGGAGGATTTGGATGGAGGAATTTCCATGCATAGAGAAATTTGCATTGACAATTTCAGTACCATCTTCTTGAAGCAACTGAACTATGCTGTAAAATTTCGATGATTTTTCGAGCCCACTGATTAAAATGACATCCATATTTGGTCCCATATCAAGTACTTCCACTAAAGGAGGTGGAACCTCTCTAACTGTTTGAACTGAACCTGTAATAATGGAAGAATTTGAACTTTTTGTTGGCATCAAAGATCCCTTCATCTCCTTCATCTTCTCCAAATTCATATTTAATCTCTCTATGTATCCCACAACTTCGCCTATTTGATCTGGCAACGACATCGTTTGCTGCACCAAACACCAAAAACAGCTCATTAATTAGATCAAGAACATGATCATATATACTATAAACTAATTCATGATCATATATACTATAAACTAATTCTTTCTTTCTAAATTCTTACTTGAGTTTGTGCAACATGTGTTATCAAAGTGAAAAACTAATTACTATTGTGCATGCGTCGAGAGAGAGAAACCTTGGAGCCATGATCAGGAAGGAGGGAGAGGAGATTCGAGTAGAGAATCTTCATCCGATTCCTTCTGTTCTTTTCAACAATTTTTCTTTCCAGTTTTGGAGCTCGGCTTGAAGAAGAAGAAGAAGAAGAAGAAGAAGAAGAAGAAGAAGAAGAAGAAGAAGAAGAAGAACGTAACCTGGACTTACCCTTGTCCATATTCTTCATTTTCCACACTAAAAATTATCAGACACTGTGACTCAAAACAAAGAATTAATCAGATAACTCTTTTCTTAATTCTTAAACCTTCCTAGGCTTTTTTTTCTTAACATGGTACTAATTGATCTCTCTTTGGGATGCATTTATAGTCTAAGAGAAGCCGGGGTGTTGGAAAAATCAAAAGACTAATGCTTGACACAGTGAGTGTATTACATGAATCCCTGCTCTTTCATGGAAAGTTGGGTGTTTTCTTTACCGTGTCGAACTCAGTGGGGCCGGGACACTTTTTTTTTTTTTTTTAATGTCTTCGACCCGTTTTTGTTGCGCTGAGCTGATTGTAATATGCATTATTTTATCGATTTTCGTCGAAGGTTACTGTCCCATTGTTTACACTGCCGAAGATAAAGTTAAATACCCACTCCTTCTTACAACGGTGGCCAACTACTTCTTTTTCATCCGTTCGAAGTCACAGACCACATTTTTTTTTTTTTTGGAAGTAAATTTTGTGTTTCTTGTGTGCCTCTATTTAATATGCATTGTTATTAGTAACACAAATAAACATAAAGGGTATAAAAGGAAAATTATTCTTAAATGTTGCATTTTTAAACATTGTGAAAATAAAGAAGGAAAGTTCACAGGGACGGAGGGAGTAACAAGATAGTTTTGGTCCGATTTATAGTTTATAGAAGGCCAAAGAGACTTTAAATTTTTTGTATTGGAAAGAGCACTACAGAAAATGGCCCCAAAAACTCATAAAGGCT
This sequence comes from Nyctanthes arbor-tristis, assembly GCA_963692815.1. Classification (NCBI taxonomy): domain Eukaryota; kingdom Viridiplantae; phylum Streptophyta; class Magnoliopsida; order Lamiales; family Oleaceae; genus Nyctanthes; species Nyctanthes arbor-tristis. The sequence goes on along the minus strand of CAVNYN010280872.1, from coordinate 17,952 downwards.
CGTGTGATTTTAATTTTTCAAAAGCAATACTAAACAAAGTCGAAAGTGTTTGACAAGAAGTTGGATTATTTGTTGATTATAATCTACTACGTGACATCATTTTATTTGTTGCTCTTTATAAAAAGTAAAAGATTGCTGTTTAACTTGTTTAAAAAAAAATGAAACTAATAAAATGATGAAATGTGGCAGATTATAATCTAAAAAAAAAATCTAGATACTAGCCAAATACTTTGTAGCTTTAATCTAGGTCAAATTTATTTCTCATTAACAATCAATTCTACTCCGACATCAAGACTTGAATTTGAAGTCTTATATTTGATCGAATATTGCCGCAAAATAATATAGTATATTTCTTGGAATAGAAGGTTAATGGAAAAACTTAACAGTTAATGAGAACATTGATGCCCTTAATAAGGAAATAGATCGTTTACGTGGCGGAAATCTATAAAAGCGGTCCCCCACGTAAGTTGTGGGGGGTCACTTTTGTTATATTTCCACCACGTAAGTGGTAAAACTCTTTATTAAGAAATAAATAAGGCTCTTTATTAGAACCGTCAAGACTAGTCTTATATTATTTCATTTCAACTTAATGAATGATTACGAAATTACAGACAGCAGCAGTTTTTAATTATGTTGTCATGGAAATGGCTAACAGTATTACAGTAAAGAAGTCAATAACTTATAATTTTTTATGCTAAAAGTAAGATGATCTGTTAAACAAACTCTAATTAATTGCTCCTACTTTTGGATAACGTGCTTAAGATAAAATCCCTTCTAATTTTTATTATTTCTTTTAGACTCACATGTTTTGTGCTAACAGAATATATCCTATACCTCCCTTGACTAGAAAAGGAAAAATAATTTGATGTGGAAATTGGCTTCGACCTTGTCCTTCTAGATAGATACGAGGAAAGAACAGCGAAGAAGAGGAAGAAGAAATATTGTGCATCTAAAACGATGAGACAGTTGATGGGTGTATCGTCATCAACTTAAATTTGAGTAATTGCCTCATTTGCTTTGCCATCTCACATAATTTTCTAGTTTTCTACAAATTTCTTAAATAAAGATTAACTGCTTAATGGTGAAATTATGAGAACATGAATTTTGATGTTAACAAAATGTTTTTGTAATCATGTTGATTTGATGTTACCTTTTCACATATATTTGCGTAACATACCATCCTTCTTAACAAATATACTAAAGCTCCATATTATAGGCTTTTTTTAATACTGTAGCAATGTTTGTGGTTCTAAAAGTAGATCAAGTTTGTTAATTAATTTGGACCGTTGAATACACATATATGTTTTTCATTGGTCAACAGTACCAAGTGTTCAGTACTCATAGAGTTCAAGATATTTTCTCCTAATCTTGACTGCAAAATTGATCTCATATCATCCATATATTAGTAGGATAACATACTAACCAATTAACATCAAGTAATGAAAATAATTGGCAAAGATAATTTAGTAGAAAATGAAAAATTTAGTCATTTGATGACGTGACTGTATGCATACATATATGACATCGTTGCATATGTATCTATTTTGACTTGAGTGTTCGCTAATTCTTTAACTAGAAACTTTTTTTACTTCTCTTACTGCAACATATTTCCAATCTTCCACCATGTTATGAATCGGTTCCATGAGAAACCAACTAATTGGTTGTAATACCTAACTGTTTCCCAAACATGAAATTTAGTAAACAAATTTTTTATGTTGTATAAATTTACCCAAATATCTATACTAAAAAGTACTACTTGAAGAAAGAATCCCTTCGCAATTTCCTTTTCAACTCACGAGAATGTTGAATCGTTCTCACCATTCCTCTTCACACTTGGTGTTGAAAAATTAGGCCACATTGCTTTTTGTTGCAAAAGTTATTCAAACATTATACTTCTAAGCGTTTACGTTCAGAATTTGCCATTGCGTCTTGAATCACAAAATCCACAACATTATTACTATGATTGGAAGAGGAATAGAACTCGTCTTGAATCATGAAGTACATATAGCAAAAATTTATGTAATCATGTGGACAGTTTATCTTGCCTCACGATAATGTAGCACACCACCATTTATTATCTAAAAAGACCCACTTTTTTTTATAACAAATAATGGCATGCCATGTAAGCATGAGAGCAAAGATAAGCTACCCCATGATTACATGGTAAAAGCTCGAAGTAGAGCACATTAATGTTGAACTCTTTAACTCGATAGGCTTTCCATTGATATTGAAAAATAACAAAACATAACAGAAAGAAAGTTATCTGTATATGTGTTTCATTTGATGTAATCAGTAATTACACCCCTATGTAATAAGCATGACAAAATATTGATGCCTTTCAATTCTTTTGCACTATACATTTGAAAACCAGACAAAGCATAAAAACCAAAGCGCACTTGCAGGAATATTACATTCGATTTCATTAGAAGAATCATCATATGTATTAAAGTCTCTGCCCGCACAATTTCTTCAAGTGTTCCTTTTGAGTAGGCAGTGCACCTTGAATTCTTGCCAGCCTACAAGATTGTTCAGTAAATAATTGGTACATTGATGGGCTCTCCCATGGAACAAACCCGAAATCATCGTTGTACTTTTCCATTCCTTCGACCAGGAACTGCCAGACGAGAGCTCCAGCTCCGGACTTGTTTCTTTTTGCAGACTTATAGATGATATCAAGAATAACTTTGTAGAATTTCTCGCGTTGAGAAGGATGGAAGTCCTTGTTCTCACTTGACAGTCCAAATTCAGTGAACATTACGGGCTTTTTGAGCTCGTTGTCGCCATCTTCAATGTGAGAAAACATCCACTTGGCAACAAATTTAAGTTTGAATTCAAAGTCATCAACATGGGACCTACCGAAAGAAATAGATCAATATAGCCAATGAATAATTTTCAAACTTCATGAAGGTAGAATAACTTGCACTGCACGAATGGTGAGCAATCACAGAGGAGAAGACACTGAGTTTCTCTTAATCATCCTTCCTAGAAATTTATACGAAGGAAAGACAGCAATAGATGCTTGTAAATAACTTAAGTAGATAAATCAAGAATTACCAGTGATCGGGGTATATATGAACTGATGCAAAATCGATAGTTGATAATTTTGAGTTACGAATAAAATCAGATCCCAGATCAGCTGCCCAGAACTCTGGATTGACACTTAGCCTTTTCCGATTTTTAGGACCGTAGAATCCTTCGAGGCCAACAGTCACTAGATGCTTTCTGTCAATTGTTTTCACGAAAGTCGACATCTCTTCTATCCAGTCCTGCAAATTGTATGTGAGATATAGTTTCAAAGATATTGGACAATCTGACTGCATGAATCTCATTCCAGAATTAAAACATGGTTAAAGAAGATGACCTTCACTTGTCTAAGAATACTACCATGGTCTATGGGTGATGGTAATAATATACTGATATCAAGAAGTTGAACCTTTCCCGTAATAATAACAAAAAGTAACACCTGGAATATTCATGGTGCACCCAGTCTTAGCCATGATACTAGTCTCCGTAAGGAACAGAGGACAGATAAAAGTTCTAACAGATATCTAGCATCAATATCAAATGACTAAACAATTTTCCAAACCAATTGGTTCTAATACAAAGCTCACCTTGAAAATATGCTCAAGTTATTAATTTCACCTTTAAAATAGCTTCTATGTTAATTTTGAAATAAAAACTAGCCCATCAAAACAGAATGAGAAGTTTGAAACATACTTGCAATGTGTCACCAGAAGCATCAGTCATACACCGTGGTTCGTTAATTAATTCCCATGCAAAGATTGTAGGATCATCTCTGTATTCAATTCCAGTATATGTGTTCTTCCTTGTTAGCACAGTCTGCCAAATAGGAGATCAACCAAAATAATCATTTTATAACAGGAAACAAACTCTTAAAGGATGAAAAAAGTAATTTATTCCTTCTTCCTTTTCAATTAGAAGATATGAGAAATAAATGCATAGTAAGGATGAACCCAATCTCCCCAGCAATGAGACAAAGCAAGAAAAAATTATACTTCTACGAACAAAAATAACTTCAAGTAAGTATCATCATAAGCATTCACATATTCTGTCTAATAAGGAACTTTCATAAGCATTCATATATTTTGTCTTATACGAAAGGGAATAGCCACGTCAGGAAATAAGAATATGAAGGTCTCTTTGTCTCTTAGTGTCGAAGTGTTTTTAGAAACTTGCACTGATCTGTTGCTATAACAAGAATAAGAAAAAAGACAAAAACAATCGAGAAAAAAGAAAAGGTACCAAGACATATATAAGTTCAAGTTTCCACATGGAAAGAACATGAAGAAGATTTTCAAATGCTTTGTGAACAAAGTTTACTCATTTTTGTTGTTCAACTTTCTCATTTGATTTTCATTATATCGGATAAGCCCTGCTACTAGCTCTGTTCCACCACCTCTTTCATGACCTATTATACTGGTTACATTAGTACATAAAATAAAATAAAATATGTAACGATGACCTTGTATATTCACGTCATTGACTAGAAGTTGAAAATCATGCCAAAGAGCACGAACAATATTTGTACAGAGTAATTCATAGAATTCAAGCTACCAATACAGTATACTTTTCCAATGCGACTTACCAGTTATCAAAAAATGTAAAGATCCGCGTAACATTTAATGGACCGTTTAAACGTTCAGTATGTGGAGAATAATCAAAGAGTAGTTAATGCGTAGAAGTGGAAATTTACGGATGTTTGAAAGAATAGCAGAAGGAATTTAAATTTTGGACTGAAGAAAATTAAATAGTTACTTTCTAGCATAGAGAACATCAATAATAAGTTAGTTGTTTATATCCCAGACACTTCTCTTTCTAGAGGAATGTTTTGCCTTATGTAGTTAATTACAGAAACATTCAGTGTCTAGTAAGCTTGAAAACTTCTTTTGTAACCTTTTTTTTCAAAAACCTGGTAGGCCATTGTATAGGTTTTTTATGGTTTTAGCACTATATGAAGCATCCAAGAGAATCCATATTAGGAGCTCAGCTAACTAACTAGTTCCTACAAGAAGATGAATTATTGCCTTCTAGGGATGCCAATTCGTAAGTGGAGACACAGTTTCTCTATTGAGCCATTGCGTAACATGTGAGAACCTGCCCTTGGGAGGGGAACAACAGATTTCTCGGTGATATGTTTGATAATGGAAAACAGGTTATCTGCTGAAAAGATCAATAGATCATTGAACAATAACATCCTCTAGGCTCACAAGGCGTCTTTTTCTAACAGGAACTTCAAAATTGAGTAAACAATTAAGAGGAGAACATAACACCCAATTTGTGCAGAATTATGGTGTATAACACTTGTATCCAAATTTTGGAAAGAGAAGTAGTCCACTATCAGTTATGATGTATGCTATTTTGCCAACCAACAAGAAAATGAAATTTTCAGTTGTATTCTGTGACAATGATGCATTCAAGATATATTTCATTGAATAAGGTACACAAAGAAATGGATATAAAAGTACCTTGACATAATTCTTGAAATAATGCAAAATTGACGGGTCGTAGAAGAATGAATCGTTGGAAGAGCTTAAACCAACACCCTCTTCCCATGCCCACTTCACGTACTGAGTCTTTCCACCATATGCTTGCAAGTTATTAACCAAGCTTAATATCAGCCTTATTCCATGTCTCCTTGCTTCTGAAATTACATGATCCAGGGACTGTGATAAAATACACAAGCATTATGGGAGGTACCAAACAATGAAAATAACAGTAATAACTATGTATGATGTGCAAATCCAATAAAGCAACGCCTCTCCGCAGTCATTCAAGACAATAATTGATTGCCAAATGGAATACTTCATTGGCCATTTTTTGGATTTCAAATGTGATCAACTGAATCTAGAAGGGTGCTTATTGTAATGATAGGGGCAAAAGTCAAGAATAATACAGATAATCTTGATGATGTTCCAAACCAAATCTACAAATTAAATTACAGACACTTCAAGAGCATTTTCAATTTGTCCTGCGTCACTTAACCAAGCTGGACTACACACAACGGCCTAGAGTTAGCTTCTTTTTCTTCTTTGCTGTCCACCTCACAAAGCATGACATTAGAGTATTGAATTATGGAAAGATTTCTAGAGCTATTTTCAGCACAAAAAGAATTGAATTTTAACAGAAACAAAATGAGCATCCTAAACTAGATGAGCAACTGAGTCTGAGATATACAATGATTCACTTCAATTAGATTAAACTCACTCTGAATACATTTTCGTCGAAACGACCAGGGGAAATTTGGAGTGCATTGTATTCTCCATCATTGAAAGCCCATGTTCTGCAAACCGTGAGGCCCATCTTGGCTCCTGCTTGGAGCATTGCACTGATCCTAGATCTGCTGGATTCATCCACACCATGGTCCATCAACCAGTAAGAATTCCAACCATTAATGTAAAAAGGTTCACCATCCACCATGAACTGAGTCCCATTCCTCTCCACAAAGCTTAATCTTGTTTCCCCATGAATATCAATCCACAGGTCGCCAAAGGACAGGTAAATGAAAGCAACACATGATGCAAAACCAATAATTGGGTACAACATCCCATTTCCCCCTGTCATTCTTTTCATAGGGGATGAAACTGTGAAAATATACAGAAACCCAAAACCTGTATACTCTTTTTGCTACAGATTAAGGAACAGCAGGGACCATTAACACCAAAACGGTACTAAAAGTGAAGAATCCCTCAAGATGGGGTGGGTTTTTTGCAGATTGGATCTAACTGACTCCCAAATTTAGGGCTCCAGTAATAAAGGGACAAAACTCTGACAGTATCCCAGATCCCCTTCTGCAAAAGCGTTCTCAAATAAATACTAGAAAGACAACCAAAGTCCAAGAATAATCAATGATGAGTTGAAACTGTGGGTGTGTTCTTCCTATATATGTATGAAAGTATGCGTTTTTATAGTAATACAATGTGAACCTCACACCTAACAGGCATCAATTTCATGAAACTGTCAAAAGAGTTGGGGATAGACATTACAGGAGAGTGAAGAAGTGGGTGGAATGTTGATATCAACTGTTACCTAGATCTGAAAACATTGGTCATCATTCCTTGAAAACTTACTGTACTTGAATTTCTCATTTTTTTCATATAAAAACAGGACTTTTTTTTTTTTATCATGTGTAGTAGCCAGTTTGATAGTCCTCCTGTTGATTTCAGCAGAGACTATTATTAATTAGGTGACTTTTTAAGCAGTCTTCGCTTGCAATTTCTTGAATAATTATATTAAAATAATCAAAGATCAAGACTCCTCAAGATTTCTTCAAATCTTTCTATGTCCCATGTGAGCCCTGGGACAGTATTAGGTACAACACCTTTATTTTTTAGTTTCCATGTCATTCTCTTTGTTCTCAGATTTCGTTTACCAATTTCTCTTCCCTCAAATAAAATGTAACATATTTGGAATAAAATCTTGTTTAATTGAGATATATTTAGACGTATTTGTCCTAAAATTAAAATGTCATCTTAGATTGGTGTTTATTTGCTAAATTACGATCAAGCATTCAATGAAAATGGATAGGTCATATAATGGCTCAAAAACCTCAAGATGTATTTTATTTTAATTTTGAAATAACGAAAAGAAATATGATGCCAAATACTAGAGAATAAAGTGAAAATTCCCCTCTCTTTTTCTTTCTTTCTTTTTTTTTTTTGCTTTTTTGAAGCAGTAAAAATCCTTTACTTGTTCTCTAATTCAAACTCATGCTTTATCATATAGGATGCAAAGATTAGATATCGAGAGAGTCAAATAATTATTGATAATAATTGGTCTTATAATGGCTACTAGACTCCATTGAACAATAAACAAAATTCATACAATTTTTCTTCCTTTATCTCATCCCGTACTGATAGATGGAGGGCTCTATTCTTGTAGCCCTAATATAGGTATTTAAAAAAAGAGTCACTCATTTCTTTATGTAATTATTGACTGATTAGAGAATTATAAGCATAAAGCTCCAATTAAAAAAAAAATAGACACTTTTAATTGTTTTGTTTTTGAACGGACATAGTAATTCTAAAGTAAAATTTGGTTCCATAAAACAATGATACCATCCTTTGGTTTCCTTTACGGGAGTGATCTTTCTAAATTTTTCTTTTAATAATTAGGTACTTATATTTCTTTTAACCAGTCTTAGACTTTGCGAAATCATTTGACAATCTAGGCTTGAAAGTAGTTGATCTCCGACATAGCTACATTATTTTTCGACATTTATTAAGGATAATTTTGATATATTGATCGTAACATCATGATAAATTCATAAAATCATTACAAATATCTCAATACATGTAAATTTAGAGTTGGGGTTCTCATGATGTCCCAACTTTGCACAATAAGCACACAATTCCCACTAAATGACAATTTTATGACTAGTTGAAGAATACTTTCTCAAAAATATTTATGCATCATAGATTTTTAAAAAAAAAATGTAATGGAAAAAAAGACAGGAGTGGGCAGGTGGTCGGGCAGTTTGGTTTTGCTAGAAACCTGCCGCTGAACCGTTGGTGATCAGTGTGAAAATTTTGCTATGACCGAACCAGACCGGACCGTAAAGAGGTTGGTCTGTTCGATTTTAAACCTTTTTTTTAAATCAAATATCTAACAGTTGATTTTGATTCCTTGAAAAGTACAAAAGTAAAACCAAGCCGCTGAAGAGTGAAGATTGAAGAAATACTGAAATACGAGGAGCCGTTTCACATTTGAATATTTTGTTGTGCTTGTCCATGTTTGGTTTGAAAGTTTTATTTGTTAAGTTCTTTACTCCTTCATGGTTGAATTGAAGTTTGTAATTCAAAATTAGTTATGCCAAATACTCTCCCCTTCTACTAGTTGTAAATTTTAATTGGTTTGTGAAAAATTTTATGTAAGAACTCAAACAGTAACACTCGGTTTGTGACTCAAAAGTTGTAAATAGGTCTGTGCTATCGGTTTACGGTTTAGTTTCATGTACTACGGTTCGGTCAGATTCAGTTTCCACTGTTTGGTTCTACAACTAGTCGGTCCAGTCGGGGGTCAGCCGGTTTGGCAAGTATAAACCGGCTGCAAAATCGAAACCGGAAAAAAACTTACCTCAAACTAGTCGGACTGAACCGGTAGTCTACAAAACCGGCGGTTTTGGTTCGGCTCGGTCGGTTTGCTTGGTCAGTTCAGTTTTTTAGGTAAAAATGCCTGCTCCTAAAGAAACTACATATTTAGTTGACTAAGGGGGTTTGTCTTTATTGTAAATGTAGTCAATTCGTTGATTTGATTCATATTTCAGTTACCATCCTCACTCCTAAGTCCTCCCCCTCCTCCCCAATGGAAAAAAGTGAAAAAGAGAGAGCAAAGGAAAGAAAGAAAAACTACATGTCTAGTTTTGCAAAGATAATAACATCTCATGCAAAAGAATAATAGTTTTTAGCCTTTTATGAGAATGATCTAGCTCGTTAGACGATATAAGGTGCCAATTGCTGATCAAAATTTCACTCTAACATGGATTTTTTTAATATAAAAAAGGGAAAAAAATTTGGCCAACCTCCTACTGATGCATGCTAGTAGTATATCATGCACTTGTACGAGAGGTTGGTTCTATATGACTAACGCTAGATGAGATCTAGTAGTCTTTACCCAATAAGAATCTTGATACCAATTTTTTGAATGTAAGACTTGATCCTAGGAATGTTTAATGAGCCGACCATCTTGGACGGCTAATGGTTCAGCCCGCAAAAAGCTCAAATTGAGTCGGCTGGTGGCTTGTTTAACACGAGACCAGGCTCAGGCCCCAAAATTGGGGCACTGCGTGATCAAACCTGCTTGCATGCCTCGCCAAAATATAGGCCAAGGCTGTCCTTTATTCTTTATTCGCCATTTTTTGTTTAAAATAAGATCTTTGGGTTAGAAATGTCAAAAAAATGAAAATAGGAAACTAGATGGTATACTAGATAATGAATAACATTTGAATTTTTAGCGGAATAGTTTCAAGAATTGCACATTTGGGTATCAATATTGTAGTTATAGGTATGTATATGTATAATTCCTTTTTTTATTAACAAATTTTATCTTTATTATTTTATATCATCTATTTAATGACTCATTTTATAACCTCCATATTGAATTCCATTTTTATTGCCCTTTTTTCAATTCAAAATATCTTTCAGTAACTGACTTGTCATACTTTAAGATTCCTTAATGGTGTCCTCATTACTTGCTTTTGTCGTTAATGTTGGATTATTATGTTACGAATTAGTTGTCTTATATTACCACTCTAGTTCAATTCTATACAAGCTCCGCGAGTTTTCAATCTTCTTGCCCGGTTAATTCTTTGACATCACGTTATCTTTTTGTCCTCTTACTAACAAGTTTACTAATGGTAACAATTATATTTTCTATAGTAAATGTAATTCTCACATATGTGATTCTTCTAATTACTAAGCGTGAACATGGCACGTGGTAATAAATTAATCAAATGGTAACAATAATACTCATATGTTTAGCGCGGTCGGGGTCGGCCCATACAAGGCTCAAGTTTTAACTTGGGTCAAGCCTTGTTTTTAGAGAGCAGACTGATCCAAAGTTGGCTAGGGCTTTTTCTGGCTCATGCCTAAAAAACCTCGAGCTTGTGTCGAGCCTAAAGTTTAGGATGGCAGGCCGACTCAACTTGGCTCCTTTACATCCCCGCTTGATTCTTAAAGGTTTCAAAACATATATTCTAATAAAATAAAGGGGGAGTAGGGACGAGAACTAATAATAGGAATTAAGAGGTCGAACGGGGACCTTTAAACAGACAAATTCCAATTATGTCGCAGACCTAATTCAAAGATTTTGCAGACAACTCCCACAATCTCCTGAAGAATAAGTCAATTGCCACCCACAGCAAGCAAAGGAGTGAGAGTGAAAAAGTGAGTTAACCTAACAAAGATCCCTTGAAAGACAAGGCCCAAACCGAAGACAAAATCATTCGATAAAGAATGAGACCAAATTGTTTTCATATTCCTCCTTTGGAATGATGGCATTGTTGCTTGCTTTCATTAATTATTATTAACAAGTCCTAGGTCCTAGAACGAGATATAAAACATCGTGGGACGACACGACTTTTTTACTAGTGGTCATTCTGTTCAATTTGACTCAAAATGATCTCTCGTTCAACTTCTGTTTATAATTGTGAATCGCGCTAGAAGTGTTAAGTAAATATAAAATCTGTAAAGAAAGAATAGCATAAGGCAATGAAAATATTATAAGTTGAATGATTATATCAATGATAAGTTTTCGTTGCTCCTACAGCATCTTGAAAGAGGCAACCACAAGAAACAATAATTACAGCACAGGGAATTTACGCAACATTAATGTACAAGCAAGCAGTTAGCTCCACAAAGAGCTTATAAAATTCTCAATTTACTGCCTACCAAGTTTCTTACCATGGATGATCCGCCATGTCAATCAGGTTTAGTTGTGTTACGTGCTCATCTGATCTCAGTCATCACATCTAGATAACACAATTTCCGGTTTCCCCTTTGAACAAAGAACGTAAATATCGTCTTCTGGTTGGATGAATTACTTGAGTTCCATGCCCTAGAAACCGGGCCTGAACGCCGACTGGGGTCAGTTCCTAGGCATCGCCCCACTCCGACCCCAAAATGTAGTAACTCTACGTGCTCATGATGAGGGACAGACATATAGAAGCATAATCAGTCCTAGACTCCCTCAGAATTATTAGAAAGCCCCAAGAAGATTACATTGACTACTATAATTAGCCCCCAAGTTAGTGAACTACCAAACCTCAATTTGATCAAGAAACAAGAAGCTCCAATAAATTAAAACCTTCATCTTCATCAGTCAAAATTCATTATCCAATCTCCCACCCTCCTCTTCCTAACAAGTGAAGAATACCCAGGAACAGCACAAACTGCAGGCCAACATCTTCATTGATCAAAACCTTCACCACAAACCTAAATTACGTTGCCTACTCTGGTTATGGAGAGTTATATACCAGTCGGACCGTCTTTCATCTATAAGTAGGGGTATTTATCGATGTAATGTGCTTGTTGTATAATATTAGCCACATACACCTATCCCACTTACTAGTTTCCATTTACAAACAAAAGGATAAAAGAAACCATGGCCTGCTGCCACTAGATTCACTTCCTTGATCAAAAACCTTAACCAGAAACCAAAACTTTTGCCTGCTCAGATTATAAAAGGCCATATCCCCATCATAGCATCATCAACATAAACCATTTTTAGTATCTTTTCAAGTAACGTGGTTCACGAATCAGGTTAACCATACATCTGAACTCAATAGCTAGTCCTCTTTGAGACAAAAGTAGCAAAGGAACACTGACTAATGATACTCATTCAACCCAACACAAATTTGATTAAGTCTGGCAAATTAAGTAGATAAATCAATCTATTCTTCCTCGAGACATGCTAAATCACTAAAATCACATCAGAAACCTAACTCACACCCACAATCAGCCAAAGTTACCGACACCAATTTTATCAAAGAACAAAGATAACCCCATTAATTAAAACCTTAATCTCATCAATTAAACCTCATTTTCATCACTCAAAGCTCAAAATCCAACCCACCACCCTCCTTACTCTTCCTAACAAGTACAATATACCCAAGAATAGCACAAATAGCAGCCACAATATTCCCTTCCTTAATCAAAACTTTAGCCACAAACCCAATAATCTCAGCCGTCAATTTCTTCCCCTCCATCACCAAATCCCTCCTGGGCTTGCCACAAAAAGTCAACAGCACAAGCACAGTAATCCAGGTCACCAAAGTAGCCGGGACCGCCACCGCTAAAGCGGCCACCACCGACAGAACCCCAAACGCCACACCTAAAACCACTGAAACCCATAAAACTGTCCACCCTGATGCTTCAACCGAGCTAAACATAGTCGATTCATACCAAGAAAGAACAGATTTCAAAAAATTCCAAGAAAGGGACAGTAGAAGTGTGTAAACAGATACAAATAGACAAACCCATGTTCTTCTTTTGCTCATAAGATTTATCAGTAACATGGATAGATAGGATTTCTCCTCTCCTTCTGGGATTTTATCTGCCATGATTTGTGCTCGAGTTTGATGGATTTTTTCTACTTTTTCTTCTACTAGTATATGCAGTAGGTATTAATTAAAGTGAAGATGGCGATTTGTGGATTTGTAAAAATATCCGTTTGGTCCTCAAACGTTGATCCTCGGGTAGGATTCGAAAACATTGACATTGATGTCAGTCCTTGTATAGATGTTTGAGTGCAAAAGTGGTCCGTCTCATGGTTTGCAAAGATATATATATTTTTGCCGTTGGGATCCTTAGTTTTGATGAAATAAAATAAAATAAGAAGGAGAGAAAGAAAGATAAAATAGAGATAAAAATGTTAGACACGTACTTTATCTTTGGCCATTTTGATTTTCGTCTCTTTACATCCTCTCTAGGATGATGCTTTTATTTTTTCTACCGAGTTGATCATGTTATTGTATTTCCTCTAGGTTCTCGTCTATTATTGTCTAATTAGCTCATTGTTTATTTTGAATCAAAACAAGATTACAACTGACAACACATTATTGTTCTCATTTATTATTGTTTTACTTGCGTGATCACGATGGTTTTTGTTTTTTGAGAAAAGGAGATAGGAGTACGATTCACAGGTGGACAACGAAGTTAGGAGTTTATTTATTATTTTTACATCTTTGCCTCTGATTTTTTGGACATGGTAACTGTAACAGTCAATCCCAACGCAACGATTACAGAGAAAATACAAAGAGTCAAGGATCTCTTAAAGTGCATTAGCTTGTGCCCGGACCAAAAACCAACTAAAGGTAAAGTAACCTTAATCTTTTTTGTTTGGTTGGGATATAAAATTTGTCTCGATTTACCAACCAATTTAAATTTTAAATTTTAGACACATGACAATACACTATTAAATAACATCTTTGATGTAATATAAATTTTCACATCATTTTAATTATTCACTCCAAATGACACGATTATATTATGTCACCCATACAAAATTTAAATTTTAAATTTATTTATAAATAACCCCATTTTTAAATCTTTACCAAACATAGTTCCATTAGTAAAATTAAACTGTGCGCCATGACACTTCAGGCTGTCCTTAACTTCATTTTAACCAGCAAAGTCATCAATGTTTGAACGGTAAAGAGCAATCTCTGTATGAGAGAGTAGACGATACAACACTGTATAAATACAACACTGTATAAACTGAGGACTGTGTATTTTGTTTCAACTTAAAATCACTCGCTTTCAAGGCTTCAATTGAACCTCGATAACAAACTGGAAAGAGGGTGATGCCACAATTCTAATATCAAGCTCAATTGAAATACCAGCAAGTACAGGTATAAAATGCTATATTCAGAAACTAACCTAAAGATTCAAGCAGTAACGCATCTTTCACTGCGAGGAAACATCATCACGTTGCGCTTCATCATTTAGCACAAAATTGCCACGAAACCTACTTCTTTACCAGCTTAATCCCAACTCATCTTCAGTGTCCTATAAATGCAGAGTTTCGCCAAGAACAGCAGAACGTGCCAATACAAGGACGACGGTGCTCACAATAATCTTTCGAAGCATCAAGTGCCTCTCATTAAATCTAATCATATTTCTCCCTCCACAAACACGCAAGAAAGAACACCCATGAGAGCGCAAGCACAAAATCACCAACAAGTTGCCTTGGCCAATCATTTGCCAAATCCTCAAGCCTCCTCTCAAAGTACACCCTCCAAAGGGCCATTAGGACATGGAGAAGAATACACCCTTTTGCAAAATGGGTCTGGAACTCCCTGTCTTTAACAAAAGCCACCATGAACAGCAAACTGCCAATCACCACCAAAAGCAACCCAGCAAATGAATCAGAAACCTGAATCAACAGTTGATCGTGTGGAGTTGACCCCAACAACTTATTTGCTGTCTCAATGCCATGGCCAAGAACCGAGATTTCATTGAGGTAAAACATTATAAAGCATCCGCAAGTTGTAGCTAAAATTGAGTGTAGCATGCAGATCGCGAAGAACCCAGACGATCCCATTCACAAACTACTAAAATGGTCAATCTTTTATATATATATATATATATATATATTCCAATTGTAGGCTTGAAAAGTAAAATGGAGTTTCAAGATTAGATTCCGTCCCTAATCACTGATCGCAGTTTTTATCAACAATTGAACTCTGTGAACTTGGGGCTCTTTGAAGGAACTTTTTTTTCCTGTGAAAGAAGATGAAATGATCACAGCCTTAAATGTACTAGTGTTAATTCAGATGTGTCAGTAACTGAAAATTTCAGCTCTTTATAGTACATACGCCAAATGAAGGACTTGAATTAGTGAAAACGTAGCTCGATTTCATAAAACTTTGATCCGAAATCGCAAACTGAAACTTCAAGCCACAGATCAGGGCAATGATCTCTATTTTCGATCCACTCCAAAATATCGTAGAAATTGAAGAATATATAGGGCGACACATTTGAAGAAAATAATGAATAAACAAAGCCCCATATGGAATGAGAATTTCAATGTAGAAATATAGGATCGGGATTCTAAAATTGGAAAAATCGCTAACCCTAACTTCACAGGGCAGAAGCAGAAGGCCAATCACATTTGACAAATTGCCTAGTGATCAGTGTGCTTTTGTCCATATATACCGACAAGAACTGATAACCATAAGAGCATCAGTGGTAAAGGTAAAGGTGAAGGTGATAAAAGAGAGAGATTGAGAGGAGATAATTATTTAAATTAAATGAATAGGTGAAAAGGGGTGGAAGGAAAAAAAAGGAAAAAAATGAAAAAGATAAGAGAGAGAGATAGAAATTCAAAAATAATAATAAAATAGTAATAGAAAAAGTATATATAAAGGTGTGGTTTTAGACCTTCGGGTTGACATTGAGAAAGAAAAATGAGGATAAAGTGGTGTAAATGAGAGAAAAGTGATTAAAAGAAAAAAGAAAATCAGAAGAAAATAAAAAACATATAGAGTCTACTTTATTTTTTTTGTGTATATGACTTTTTTGGAGGACCCGTCCCATTGGAGATGCTTTTAACTTGTTAATTAATCATACTGAGGGTCATCCCCAATGTGTGGGGGTTGTTACTGTGTCGATTAGATACCATAAAATAGTGCTTAATGAACTTTATAAGAGAACTATTCAACACAACCCTGTATCTAATTATATCAGTTCTCTGGGAGCCTCGAGTTTGCATTATTGAAATTCTTCGTAGTGCAAATGGTCAGGATCAATCAATTCAACTAGTCTCCAAGTAAACGTTTTGGCCTCATTTGGTAACCATTTATAAATTGGTGAATTTATAAATAGATTTAAATTTCAAATTTTGTATAAGTGTCGAGATTTAATTGTGTCATTTGGAAGTAATAATTAAAATAATGTAAGAATTTAAATCAAATCAAATATATGGTTAAATGTAGTGTTGCCATGTGTCTAAAAATTAAAATTAAAATTGATTGATAAATTCGAGGTATTTATAAATGGTTACCAAACATAACATTTGTAGTCTAGCAATAACAAACTCACCATGAAAAGGTTTAATTAATTGATTTATACCATGGAGACGGTCATTGAAACTAAAATTAATATCCAGTGCCTTTACAACTCGGACAAGCCCAGAGATAGATAGAAGGAAAGAGTCAATAAAATACTGGAATATATTATAAAACATTTCAAGTTAAAAACAACACACTAAGATTTATCGTTGTGGTCATTGTAACTTTATTTGTCGAGAGGCAAATAGAGTTACCCACGCTATTGCTACATGTTCATTATCTAATCATTTTGTTTATAATTAGTCTGACCGAATTCCGTTGTTTTTGAGTTCGGCGATCCGTCACGATTTGAAGTGAGTAACGAAAGTTTTTTCTTTTAAAAAAAAAAGGAAAAACAGTACACTAGATTTTGTAACAAGTCGATTGAGAAATAATAATAATAATGATAATAATAATAATAATAATAATAATAATAATAATAATCTATATCTATATCCATATACTATCTAAAAGGAAATAAGTGGAGGAAATATTGTAGACGATTCTACCCTTACTTATTTAGTTTAATTTCATATTTGCCCTTAACATTATTAATTATTATTTTGATTTCATATTTGTTTTTATTTTTTAAGTAAATCATGCATTTATAAATAGCAATTAGTAAAGGGTGGTATTAAATATATAATAAAAACCATTAGTAAATGTCACGAATGGGGTGGTTATTAGTATTAGCACATTATTTCAATATTTATATTAAATGACAGTTTGTGGCGCAATTGTAATTTCATCTAACGTAATTAGAAAATCTTTCTCACCTAAAGCTCTATCTAGCACAATTACTTATAACACCATAGCACGCCATCTTTCACTTTTGATAAAAAAAAATTATTAATAATGTAATTGTGAAGGATTGAACTCGTAACCTGCATATTGAGAGTAACATACTTTTAAACCATTATGTTAATTCCTTTGTTTGTTAATAATTTTCATTTATATATTACTATTCTCGGGAATTTTCACTCAAAGAAAATATTAAATTGTTAATAATTATTTGTCTGCAGCATCTTTAAATTTATAAATTTATGAAATTAGATTTATGGAAGAAATAAAGAATTAATTTAAGTAATATTATTGAATTTTTTCTTTCTCTTTTATTTGAATATTAATTAATTTCATCTAATATTGATTAGCCTAATTAAGAAGAAGAACATTATTTCGTATTGCTATCCTCAAGTTTATCTTCTCGAGATTCAAAAATTTCTACAAAAATCACGCTTTATTTTTTACTTATAGTTACGAAATGAATAAATTGTAATGTGCAAAATGTTTATCCCTTTAAAGAAAAATAGTCATAATTATTACCATTTATAACAGGAAATATAGAGAAAATTACAATTATAATTTTTAATTAATCTAAACTAACGATA
>CAVNYN010280871.1:3173-23374 GCA_963692815.1 Nyctanthes arbor-tristis | reverse complement strand
ATCCTTTTGACTTTCAGTTATTGCTTGAACTGGTGTAGGTTGTGATGCTTGGGCTGGATGCTGCTGGGAAAACAACTATACTGTACAAGCTTCACATTGGAGAGGTTTTATCTACAGTTCCCACTATCGGTTGGCCATTCTCCTTGAGATTATATTTTACTGAAAGCTCATGAAGTAACTATAAATTAACGACTAGCAGAATTCTTTTGCTTTTGGATTGTGGTAGAAGTTCTTTATCCATTTGCAATCAATTATGAGTTTGCATAACAAATGCTGCTATCCTTTTGTCTTGCAAGTACTTGCTCTCTAACCATTTCCTTACCATCTTGATTATTCTAAATACCCTTTTTAACTTTGGAATTGAATAATAATGAAATTAAGGTATGATGGCTAATTGTTTTGTGGATAAAATGCAACTTAATAAATGTCCTTTAAAACCCACGGTTAACAGTGAGTGAGATGTAATGTCTTTTAGATGGCGTACATATACATAATTTGTAATGAATAAATTTAGGTGTTTGATTGATCTAGGGCATGCATCTGTTCTTCATTCCTTGGGCTCAGAGTACCTATTCTGGTTTTGTTAGGAAAATAAATTATCTTTTTTTGGTTTTCAATCTAATAAAAAATTTGATATGGTGTTGCAACTGTTGCGTTTTCATTATTTTCAGAATTTAAGGCTTGTAATGGTCTGTCACAAACCTTTTGACTCAACATGTAGATAAAATTAGAGTCAGGCGTTCTATATAATATATAATTATAAATTGGCATACAGCACCGACCCCACAGATCTTCTGAAACGAATCATCTGCTCCGTATTGGACTTATGTACCAGTTTAAACTGTTTTAATGCGATAAAAAGTCCTGAGCATCCGGGCCCCAAAACTCAAGATCATGTAATAATTTCTGCCTGAACGTTCGTGGTTTTTCCAGAAGGAATGTTTAACATGTAGGAGGCATTCTGTCACAGATATTTCAGTATACACCCTAGAGAAAGCTTCACTACTTTGTATGTTCATAAATATTCTTGCTTGGAGAATGAAAGTTGTTCTAAACCTGAATAACATATGTAGCGGTGCAAAACCAGCTTCAGCATTCTAGTCCTACATCACTTGTAAAATTTGTACCTGATGTGAGGTTGGAATTCTTCTATTAGTGAGTATACTCTAGTGCCAGCATACAAGTAATTGGATTGCAACCATTAGGAATATCTTAATTATTTTCTCAATTAGCTTGTTAGATCTTAATTTGCACATAGATGGGGACATTGGTGTTCCTTAACTATGTCATGGTTTACATCTATCAATGTGTATGCATCGGTGTGAATACGCCTCTGAGACATGTTTATTGCTTGCTTTTAGGTTTCAATGTGGAGAAGGTTCAGTATAAAAATGTAATTTTCACCGTGTGGGATGTTGGAGGACAAGAAAAGTTAAGGCCATTATGGAGGCACTACTTCAATAATACTGACGGGCTGGTAAGATATAATTTATATCAGGAAATTTCTATTTGGGGAAAAAAGGGAAAAAATTCTGTCTTTTCACGAAGTGTTTTACGGGGTAATAATTGTCTAGGGGTAAGATGGTGAAATTACCCTGTTTTAGTGAAGGATTTTTTACAAACAGAAGGACTCTTTATATCGTTAAATGCTTCATACTTCCTCACACATTGCGTGTCCTAGCTTTATTTTATGTCAATTTTACAATAAAGCTTCGGTTTAAGTAAATTTTGTATTTTTCTCCCGTTGCTTCTACTTACTCTCTCCATCACTGGCTGATGTCAATCCATTTTTGCTTGCCTGCTTTTAATTTGTGAAAATTGTTTAGCTGCCAACCTGCTTGCCCTTGGGGAAAAGAAATAGAAACTCCATAGAAGTCATAACCCTCATAAAGGTCCTAGTAGAATGCAATCATGTCACCATTTATCATCCAATGCTACCAGGATGGCTACTTAAGAATAACCCCCACCGTTGAAACACCATGCAGTGCTCTTGGATCAGAACCCCAAACAACAAATCAGAGCACATGGAGCCATCTACTTTATCTTATTCCCGGACCCCATAGCATATTTTCACCATTAACAGAGTTTCCACATGAAAACAGGTGCGAACTTCTCTACCCAAAACCACCATTACTGCGAGTCAAAGACACCATTTCCCTTCATATTAACCTATTGTACTGCTGCCTCAAAACCACCTACTGTGTTACTACATTTAAAGGGTGTGATCATTTTCATGTATCTAATGTGGCTGGAGGGT
Organism: Nyctanthes arbor-tristis; assembly: GCA_963692815.1. Lineage (NCBI taxonomy): Eukaryota > Viridiplantae > Streptophyta > Magnoliopsida > Lamiales > Oleaceae > Nyctanthes > Nyctanthes arbor-tristis. The sequence continues at coordinate 21,117 of CAVNYN010280871.1, read as the reverse complement.
GCATCTTTGTTGGAGAGGACGACAAAGTCACTCCCGATGGTTTGAGAGAGATGAGCATTCTTCTAAATTTATTAAATGAAGCATACTTGGGTCAGTGACGCGACTGTTCTTGTTATGATAATGAACATCTTTATTGGGAGTGTTCTATGTCCCATCTCCAATTGCGGTTTCGCTTGTTATGGGTGTTTGCTTATATAATCTACAGTTTGTGATCAAACTAGTGTCACATATGCTTATTGACTCATATTAATCTCTCTCTCTCCCCCCCTCTCTCTCTCCCCCCTCTCTCTCTCTCTCACTCACACACACACACACACACACACAGATCTATGTTGTTGATTCCCTGGATCGAGAGAGAATTGGAAGGGCAAAGGCAGAGTTTCAGGTAGTGTTCACGAATGTTTTGATATTTTATGACTCAAGTAATCTAGTTGTGGCATAGTTTTCATTGTATTCATTGTTCAGGCCATCATCAGGGATCCTTTCATGCTCAATGCTGTTATATTGGTTTTTGCAAATAAGCAGGACATGGTATGTGGTTGATACTTAATATTACTTTATTTATCGATGAAATCAAAGTGGTATACTTGTACCTTGTAATTGAGGCTGTGCGCTTTTCATTTCCTGGTTAGAGTGGTACTCCCTCCGTCCCAAATATATGATCTAGTTTTCCTTTCTACTCCCAAATATATAGTCTCGTTTCTTTATTGAGAAGTCTAATTTTTAGTTATAACTGTCAATTTTAAATTCTACTCATTAAATAAGGGAAAATTAAGAACACGGCAAGATGTATATTTTCAGCACCATTCTTAATCCATGTGAAAAAGCAAAATGGAACATATATTTGGGACAGAGGGAGTATAATATATACCGTCCAAACTAGCACTGCTGTTTGAATATTAAATATTATGCATTAGCAGATGTCTTTGCGGTGCGGTTTTAGTTATTTGTTAAACAATAGTTTTATTGGCACATTCAGAAAGGAGCAATGACTCCAATGGAAGTTTGTGATGGCCTGGGTCTGTATGATCTTAAAAACAGAAAATGGCACATACAAGGGACATGCGCTCTCAAGGGAGATGGCTTGTATGAGGGCTTGGACTGGTTATCAAACACTTTGAAAGAGCAAAAGGCTGCTGGATTTTCTTCAGTGGGGACTTCATTCTAATGGTTTGTGGCAAACTCATGGACTCAGGAGGCATGTACTTCCATCGACTTGCCTTTTTGCTTGTTGACAGAAAAAAATCTGTAAATTAGGAAGCCCTGAACTCTGGATGATATTTCTGAAGCTTATGAAGTGTATTTGTACTTTCTGAGCCCTTAACTAGTAATGGTTGAATGATGAAACGATGGCCCAGATATTGCTACACTTCGCCCTTACGGTGGTTCATGGTTAAAAATCCCCAGTGGTAATTTGTCAATGAACATGTTCGAGCTTGTCAATGGCATTTTCGTGCTTTCTGTTGCCTTACCATTTTGTACAGTACTACCAATAGTTGACGCAGGTTGACCAAAGTAAATGAGTGCACTTTTGTTTTACAAAAATAGGCTTGTATTCTTATTTCGTCCATTTAAAAAATAAGTTGAAGGGATATCAGGAAAATGCCTTTGAATTTTACTTTTTCTATCACATTAATTGAACTTTCAAAAAAAAAATATTATGAAAATGAGAACAAGCCTAATTTTGTCGGATGAAAACAGCAACTTGTTTTCAAATGATCAATATTAATAGCATCTCAAATGCATGCAATGACGTGAATTAGAAATATAGATATATCATTATTACTTTAATTGACTGGAAAGAAATTAAAAAGATAGTGAGAAAAGTGAAGTGAAAGAGACACAAAACCACATATTTAGGTTGGATGTTTCTCCTATTTTTCCTGGTTATTCTGTCTTTTCTTCCACTTTTTTTTTCCATATTATTTTTTGGGCAACCACACAGCTTCGTGATTATTTGTCATCATTTTTTTTTTGGGCAACCACACAACTTCGTGATTATTTGTCATTTTTTAAAATTATTTTTTGGGCAACCACACAGCTTCGTGATTATTTGTCATTATTTTTTTAAATTTTTTAGCCCCCGCACACAGCTAGTTGGTAGAAAGAACAGACGTGAGGTTGTTCTCTGCTTTACTAGTAGCCGCAGTGTGGGAGTTCGAATCCTGTCAAAGGCATGGAGGAGAATTCTTTGTTGGCACCAGTATACAAGTAACGCCCATTCCCTACTCCACCGAGATATATGTCGCGATTTATTTCCTTCATCAAAGCTCTAGAGGTGGAGCATGTGGGAGGCCTTGGGTTCAGGGTTCAACTCTTTTTTTTTTATTTGTCATTATTTTTAAACTCTTTCTCCTCCACCACTTTTTTCCGCGTCTTTTTCAATCTTTCTACCGTCACTTTTTTTATGAGTTGTACTTTCTCAACAAAATGACATAAAAAGTTTGGAAAAAGATACAAATGGTTTAATTTTATTTTTTAAACTGTTGTTTGTCCTCAAATTACAAAAAAAAAAAAAAAAAAAAAACAAAAACACTAGAGTGTGTTTGATTACCAAATATTTTTTATGGAAAATTTGTTTTTCCACCTAAATTTCTACTTTTGTGGTATTTGATTGACATTGTTTTTTGGGGAAAAATATTTTTCAATTTTTAGATGCGTGACCACATTTTCCTTAAAAATAAAGAAAAAAATTTCTCAAGAGGGGTGTAGGTTTTTTGTTTTCTAAGTAATTCACACTTTTTCTCAAGAATTTCACTTTCGATCAAACACTTTGTAATTTATTTTCTATGAAATTTAGTTACTGATAATTGAAGACAATAAAATATTTTCTTTCCAAGTAAATTTCACAGTTGTAAATTTCATCCAAGTAAAAGTGCGTTTGATACGAAATGATGGGAAAGAAAATATTTTCCGACTTCTATAGAAAACATTTTACTTAGGAAAGAGGAGAGAATTGTTTTCAAGGGAAAATAGAAAAAACTATGTTTAATAAAATTGTACCATGGGATTTAAATTTCATTTCCACTTATAAATCAAACGCACAAAAGTTGCAATTTACATGGAAAATTGACTTTTCCTTTCCGATAGAAATTTATATAATCAAACACACCCTATATTACGTAACACCAGCAAAAACATAAACTCTCTTTTTTTACTTTTTGACTTTATTATCTTTATTTGAGCAAGCCCGCCTAATAAAAAGTTCTTTAAACAATGCTTAGGCTCGTGTTTTTGGAAAATTAAGTTCACATACTCATCCAATGCTAAATTTAGCATTGTGTGTACAGAATGAGGCCAACTTTCCACTGCCTTCCAAACATGAAGGAAAACCAGTTCAATGCCTTAGATAACCCCATGCCCGAGTGGTCACTTAATTCCTCCTGCCTCAAATAAATCACTCAACATTAATTTTTCTTTTCTTTTCCCAAAGATTCCTATCAATCAAGTTTTCCAAATAATATATCCCCCCACTCATTTCACCTGAAAATATCAAAACTAGCACAACACCGTTAAGACATTAAGGGTAAAAACTTTTTTAGAAACACCTCTCCAGTCTCAAGTAGGGGTGGACAACGAACACGAAAACTCGAGAAAACCAACCAGCCCAACCAAAATCGGGTCGGGTTAGGTTGGGTCATTTGACTGTTGGGTCGGTCTATGGTAGGGATACATAAGGAGCAGGCCGGCTAGGATAGCCCGGCCCATAAAATGCCCGAGCAGAGCCGGCTCGTGGCTTGTTTAAGACTAGCCTGAGCCCTAGTCGAGCCCCAAATTCAGGGGCAAGCCGGAGCCAGGCCAGCCTGTTAGGGCCCCTGTCAAACTTAGGTAGAAAAAAAATTAAACTAAGGTAGGAAAAGATTTTAAAAAAAAGCCGGAGCCCAGTGAAAAATGCCAGAGCCAAAGCTCAGGTCAAGTCTAATTTTCACAGCCGAGTTGAGCGGGACTTTGGCTTGAGCTTTTTAGGCTCAGTATCAAAAAAGTTCGAGCCGAGCCCGAGCCCAAATTTTGGAGAGTCGGCTCTCTTGGCTCGGCTCATCTCGTTGACATGCCTAGTCTATGAGTTCAAAGAAGGTAACATGACTCTAGGGATTGACCCGTACAAACTCGAGTTACCTGACTCGTCAGACCCATGTCGGGTTAAAGCAGAAGAACCCAATTTTTTACCCGGCTTCTTATTATTACTTTAGTTAAATTAACTCAAAAAAAAAAAGAACTGATGATTTTTATTATTTTTGTTATATTAATTGAAACAAAAAACTGATGATATAAGAATAGATTTTCAGTGCACACTCCATAAATGGCCCACGATTTTTAACACAAATAATGAAATACATATGCAAATAAATTTTTGAGTCATTCTCACACAAAAGTAAAAAGAAAACCCTAATACATCATTCACACGGCCTCCTAGCTCTCCGTCCATATCCGCCACTATAACCTTCTAATTTGCTGCCACCGCTGCAAGTCCCTACTCCCTTTTGATGATTGTCGGCTGCTCTCCAATGAAAACTGAAAGATACCACAAAGCATATGCAAATGTTGGCGAAGAAAAGTATAAAATTTGCAAATGAACAACTAGATTTAGCTCTCTATTTCTCTCTTCCTTTTGTATGTAACTAGTAATGCACTCGTGCGTTGTACGGAAAAACTAATTCAAAATTATCTACTATTTAATAAATTATAAATTTAATATTTATACATAAACAACATAATTAAAAATAATAATTCTTTCAAATAATAATAATGTAAATATAAAAGTGTATTCTTTTGTAATATCTATTTATTTCGATTTCCTAATAGAATGTATAAAATAAAATATACAAACATTGAATTAGAAAAATTTGTAATAATTAAACATACCACACCAATGAGAGTTAATCTCTTGCCCAAGTGGGAGGGATGTATAACTCCTAATGCCGAAGTGACATTACTATATTAGTGTTGTGTCACATTGTAGAGATGACATGAGTGTTACATCATCTTACTTGGCAATGTCACCCCAGGGGGATGGCATGAGAGTGTTGCATCGTCTTATGTGGCAATGTCACTAGGGGGAGAGGTGGGACTCCTTGTTTGGCTACTATTTAAAAAATTCCTTCTTGTTTGGCTATTAATTTAAAAATTGCCTTGATTGCAAAAAAAAATTTTAAAATTGCCTTGATTTATCAACCGATTTAAATTTTATAGAAAGAAGACCAACATACTCTTTAGAAGGACCTAACAACCAAAAGAGGCAAAAAAAGAAAAGAAAAGGCAACAATATCAGTGGAAACAAAGGTCCCCAACTTTTGCATTTATTTGCACTCTCATCCAAGACCTTTAAATACGGAATGAAAGGCTCAAACCTTTAGATTGGCAAGTACAACCTACCCAAAGAATTTTATGTTAAAGCCCTACTCAACCCAATTTTATTGTCACATGCCGCCTCCCCCATCTCGCCAAAGTTTTAAATAAAATGCCCAATAAATACTTATAAAGATTTTGATTATGAGATATAGCTTCTCATATTTTTCAATTTTATTAGAGGAATAAAATTATTGTCTTCTTCGATTGAAGAACAAACATGTAGGAATTAGGACAAAAGACAACATCAAGTGATTTAACTACAAATAATATCATAAAACGTGAAAAAAACTTGAGTATCCAATTCGCTGTGATTAGTATTAAAAAATACCATATAGTTAATGTATTTAAAAAAAACCCCATAATTAACTTAAATTTTCATTTCATGATTTATTTATGCCAACTTAAAAGTGTTATTGGATCACATATAATTGTATTAAGTTTTATAAATGACAAACACTAAACTTGGTGAGTTTATAACTTTGAGTGTTTACAGAGCACAACCTGGGAATCATAAATCATAAACTTAATATAATTGGTGAATTGTGCATGGAAAACTAAAAAATAAATAATGCAGGTGAATCACATATACGACTCCACAAAACATGATGATAAAAGGAAATGTAAAATTGAGATTTGTTAATTGGCCTATATTCTCTTCCGGCTTTCTTTAATTACTCTTTTTTTCTCCAATTGAGATGCAATGCCGATATCATTTGTCTTAAAAGTAGCTTATTTAGAATTGTAACTATTTACCTTGTACATTACATGTAATCTAAGTTAATCTTACGGTAAATTGCAGCAAAGGTCACCAACCTTTGCATCTATTTGTCCTTTTGTTTTTAACGTTTAAATTTGGACCAACAAATCCTCAACCTTAAATTGGTAAGTACAATACCGTTCCCAACTCAACACAATTAGAAAACAGTAAAACACAGTTCAAGCAATGCCATAAAAAAACCCAATGTAAGTGTTGGATTGTGCAAGATCATCAATACCCAAATTTAATGTTATAAGTACCGGCAATTTTCATTTGACAATGTTTAGGGCCTAATTTATTTATTTAAAAGAAAATGAGTACTAACTCTAGTGTTACCGTTTGCAAATTTTAATATTATATAATTTGTTAGCTTTTTTAATGCCAAGTTGATTTCACTCATTTATGATGTGGCAAATTTATTAAAATAATTTAATTGACACTTATTTATTCTTTTATATTTAGATCTTCAATTGAATTACAGTATTATAATGTCATAGCTAACGTCAATTTTCATTCAATAAATTATTATGACAAATTGTTATTATTATAAAAAATAGTAACTTGATTTCAACATCATCCATTTCCGCTTTTTGAATTTGTAAATTTATTAAAAGAAGTTAGTTGACACTTCTTTTATATGGTAAACGTTTAACATGTCTCTTTCCGTGCATGGATAGACACTAATGTAAAACAATTATATGAAAAATGGGATGTTAATTTTTTTTTTTTGACTAGAAAATCGGTTGACAAATTAACCATATACATACATCAAAAAGTCCAAACATAAACAATAAAAAGTGATGTTTTTTAATAAATAACAAAATCAGATATTGACTTCATTTTTAATCAATTTTGCCTCTAAATATTTATATGTGTGTGTGTATTTTATATATTAGTTATTATTATTATTATTGGATTATTATTTGTGTTTTTCTCTCAGCTATCGGCCATTTGAAACTCTTGATTCCGATCTAATTTCAAAATATAGATTTCAAGTATGTACTGTAAGAGGGGTTGCTAGATTGAAGATGGCTTTGCATAAATCCATCTAAAATGAGGTTGCTAGCCAAATACAGTACATTTTATACCTCTACATAAATAGTTATGCAAAACTAGAATCCCATTACTAAAGAGAAAAGAAGTTTCAGATTTCACTATTTCTTGTATTATCATTTGTTTGACTTGGAAATGACACAACTATATAGTCAATGCACAACAAATAACTCAATCACGCAGCTGGCCTTAAGCGGACACCTATTGGCAAATAACTGATCAAAAATTGAACTACTATAGAGATAAAGATAGTAAGTGGTGAAAATGGCTTAAAATGATGGAAACTCCACTTTTTGAAGCACATTCCATTGGCAGAAATCAAGCATTCAATTAGATTTGTACAAAGTATCCACACATAAAATACATCAACGTTTCATTCAACATATTCCCTTCTTTATCGCATTTCTAATGCTTCTCAAGCTGTAAAATCCATCACTGAAGGATCAAAGGGTTAGCCCAAGTAGTTAAGGGCCTAACCCTTTACCGGAGTTATCTGGGTGCCTTCCCCCTCCACAATCCCCTTTGTTCTAAAAAAAAAAAAAATTCGATCACTGAGATTAATCTCTATAAAACAATTCATTTTATCAAAACCTATATAAGCAAGCATGCATCAAGCTAAAATGGAGCCCATTAAACAATAATTACTCATTTAGTTCTAAAAATGTACAACGATTAAAACACTTTATAAATCACAATAAATTTTTAAGTTTTTTCCCGAGTCAAACATGAGATGGAAAAAAATGCCATTTATCAATAAATCATTACTCAAGAAACTTCTCATTTTTCAATGAAAGCAATATAAACAGAATGAAAAACAAATAAGGTTACTTTCATTTTGTGCTATTAACTCTTTCAATAATTGGAAAAACAAATAAAAACATATGAACCATAATATGAAATAATAAATTTAAAACAGTACTATTTTTATCTCTTAAAAAGTAATATATGACAGAGACAAATAGAATTCTTATTCCTAATTCTGTATAGTAATATTATTTGGAAAAAAAGTGAACTTTTCTTGGAAAAAAATTATAAACGTCTACATGATAAATCAAAAAATTTATATAAAATAGCAAAATTCTAGAACCACCGTTTAAAATTGAAGCCCTTGTCTCTACAGCCACTACAAATACCATAGTAAGAAACATATTTCATTTATTGATATTGAAGTCAAGATAATTGACCAATGACCCGTGAACATAAATATACAGACTAAAACTCAAACATTATCTTTAGTAAGACTACAACAAATATTGAACATTTTTACCGACGAATATCAAATAAGAATTTTAGATGGAAAATTGAACGAAAATCTTTCCACCTTGAGAGTATCCAAAAGGATCGTCGAAGGAAGACCATCAGTGAAGATGCTTCAACTTCGATTTTAACTACAGTGAGTTCACGGCATCATCCAGAATCCACAGCTCATTACATAAATATGAATCAATCACAGTTGAATACTCATAATAAAAGCGTATTCCAAATCAGTTCTAATAATTCTTTTTTTTTTAATCAAAGTTCTAATAATTCTTTTGGTTGCAAAGAAACTTCTGGCATTTTTTCCAAGAAAAAAAAAGAAAGAAACTTTTGGCATATTTGCCTCCTTGGAGAATGGGATGGTCCATTGAAAAAATGCTAGTGAGAAATCGTACCAAAGAAGCAATCTAAACAACATAATGATTGGGCCCTGCAGATATATAAAATATGAAGGCACGGCTGGACATATAGGGATTAAAAAAAAGAAAATCAAAAGAAATACACCATGAAAATTATTGGCGGGAAACTGAAGGTTAGCCAACTGGCCACTCTTCTACTTTTATAGAGTAATGGGTGTGTATTTGTATGTAATGTATACTTCCCTCATTGCGGCGTTAAAGGCCACCAGGGACCTATATTGGCAGCAACCATAAACAGAAGAAAAAAACAGAGAAAGAACAGAGAAGAAACCATAAGGTTTGACTCATTATTATAAGTAGTGTCATTGGGTTGGATCTTTTTGGGCCTATTTATTAAAAAACAAATTAAAAATTGGTCGCCTAGGTTTGAGATTCTGGAACCCGACATTTAGTGGGGTCGGGTTTGGGTTTGGGCCAAACCTGGCTAACCTTACCCGGTGCCTATCCCTATTCAAGAATTTTCAATTCCAAATCCTTAACCGAGCACTTCAAACTCCTTTTCGTCTACATTCCCTTTCACACACTTATCTCTCTTTTTTTGCCTTTTCTGCTTGCTTTCTTTTTCATTCTCTTATTATTTCTCTTTTCTCATTTCACAAGTGTCTCAATATTGTACACTTTTTTCTCTTGTCAACAATTCTCACATTCTCACTTTTTTTCCCAACTTTTTTTGTCTGTTTTTAATGACTTTTACCCAACAATTCTCACATTCTCACTTTTTTTCCCAACTTTTTTTTTTGTCTGTTTTTAATGACTTTTACCCCGTAGGTAGTTTATGCTCAAATCCCTAAAGGTAGCCTTCTTCACCGATGGATTGTCTCCTACATATTTGTGATGCATAGGGTCAGATTACTCAATACTAGCTCATGTTCTTCAGCGCAGGTAACTTTTTCCCATGGTCCCACTCAAATAATAAAAAAAATTTAAACAAACAGGAACAAGATTTATAATAATGGTCAGTGCTGGGCTCCAACTCCTGGACCTATACCTAATCAACGAAAGACATGCCACCAAAAAGTTCAGACCCTCAAACTCCCAACAACATCATGCTAACTCCAACACTCCCAAGTTACTCTAAACAAAGACAAATTGCACAAACAAATACAGGGATGTAAAAATTAGTTATCTAAGGTCAACAAAATCTTCAACAAAGTCCAAATTTTCAACCATGTCTAGAAAAACAATAAACAGCAACTTTAGCCATGTGTGTATAAAATAAATCAATTTGAGGAAAAGCAAAAATAAACGAACCCTATGTTGCTCAAAGTCCTAACTCTAACTAAACTATGCTCAAAATTTTATCTTCTCTTTTTTCTAATTATTTTTTTAACACAAACACCTGTGATAAAAAAACATGGACATAAACTTAATACGAACACACGACAATTAACAATTAATTAAACACAATACCAAAAACGAACAACCCAAAAATAAAGTGAAACACCTCAATAGCAATTAATCCAAAGCATTAATTATTCAAACACCACCCCAAACCTCAATTCTACAACATCCCTACTCAAAAATAAATATCAATGCAATACAAAGAGTATAGATCAGGTATTCCCTTGGGTTTTATCGTTGAATGATATTGAGGACCATTTGCAAGAATTTCTACTGCATCGAATCCTCTTGGACTTGACTGTTCTCTATGCTCTAGAGAGAGATAACCTTAGGACGTCAACGAACCTAGTAAAAAAAATAAATTAAAATTAAATAATAACATTATAAAGTAAATGTGTCCTAATTTCTAATACAAGTTCTAGAATCTATATCTAATGCAATATGATATAACAATGGATCGCCTCCCATTCAGTGCTTCATTTGTAATCTAGAGCTCGACTACAAACAATGCTTTTCAGGAAACTCTAAATAGAGTTTTTGATGCTATGCTTAGCTCGCCAAAATTGATTTTCTGCAATCTTCAGTCTTTCCCTAAAAATTTATAGTGTTCTTTTCATGGAAATATATGCTGGTCGTTCCATTGATCTCGAATTGCACTATGAAAACTTCGACCTCCTTGTCTGGTGGGATCGCAAAATCAATTTTTAAACAGTTGAAATCAAAAGTTTGCTTGGCGATTGTCGTTTCATCATAATTGATGTTTGGGGCTCTCTTATAAGATCACTACCTCATCTTTCTCATGTTTTTCTTCTATAATGGAGGTTTATGGCTCTTTTTCTTCATTAAGATTACTAGAATGGTTGATTACTTGAGAGATTCCATCTTGATGTCCTTCAACCTTTCCCAAAAATTTTACCTGTTTTTACCATTGTGGAGCTAAATGTACATATGGACAATCACTTAATTCCTAGTATTCATCACAAAGTTCACACATTAGATACACTGTGGGTGCTAGATGTGTAACGAGACAATCACTTAATGCATAATTTGTGCATCAATAATAACACACTAAATCAATTTCTATCATCTGTCTCTCATGTTTCTTCTCATATTCCTTCAATTCTAAACTATTCATCCATTCTCATACTCTTTATTTGTTTTCATAGGCCAACTAGTGTCTGAGCACCTGTCATAATCATCATCCATCCTGAAATGAATAAGACATACAAATCAAATAGAAAAATAAAATTCAAAGTAAAGCTCGGACTAATTGTTTACTAAAAATATGTATGAATCTGCAAGTGCACAGGTCGTGACAGGTAACAAAATGGACAATGAGTACAAGTCGTCATTCCCACGAGGATTGGATTGAGTACCGAAATTATTAGTTCTAACTTTATTTGAATCATCGAACCTTGAATTTATTAAGAAAAGAAAATAAAATAAACAAGTTAATAAAATTTATTCATCCATTGGACAAAAAGATGAAGACCAAACAATATACTAATAAAAATTTAATATAAAATTAATTGCATGAATTAAGTATCGAAAAAGACGACTAAGGTTCTAATTAAGTTACATCGTTCGTCCTAACTTAAGAAAATTATGTACAAATTATGAATGAAACACATAAATAAATAAAATAAAGCAAATAACCCAGGTAACTAGATCTTGAGTAAGATGAAGAACTCTTGTGCCAAGTTTGTCCGCCTTGAATCTCAAACTTGAACCCCGAATCTTTGAAAGTATTGTGTTTTTCTCCCTTTAAACAATGAAGATTTTGTGTATTGTGTAACTCTAATCTCCTCCTTTTTTTTTCCTTGGCCCAAACCACTTATAAAAAGTTTAAAAGCCCTCAGAAAGTGCCCGAAAATTAACAAAAATAGAGTTCCAAACTAATTAGGAAAAAAAATCCGTGCTGTATAACTCTGCTGCCACAACCAATACCCTTTGAGGTTGCAATGAACAAATTTTTGTCTGAGATTATCTTCATTGTGGGCTCAATGTATGAACTGTGAGGCCGCAATGAAGGATTTTTTGTTGCAATTTTTTCCTTCTCTTTTGATCCCTATACTCATCTCGCTCTTTTGATCCCTAAACTCTTCGCTTGCTTTGTTTTAGTCCCAAATCTTTACAATCCATATATATATATATATATATATTAATTGCGTTAAGTGTCTAGTAAAGTCTTTCCCGCCTAAGGTGGGTTCTTTAATTTTTCTAATGACATCAGCCTTGCATCATTGTTTTTTTTGAAGTTTCCTTGGTAGGTTTGGGTATTAAGGTAAATTGTACTCATCCCCTTTAATTTCTAGCATATGAAAGTGTTTTCTGGACCGAGTTTTTCTCTGTATTTCTCAATTTTTGTATCAATCCCTAATTTCTATCTTTGATTGTCGATTGATAATCCAATCAATTGTTGTGTTGTTGATTTGATTACATCAGTTGTTGTCCTTAAACTGGGATTCGAAAGGCAAGTTTCCATAAGATTTTGCTTAATTTTCAACCTCGATAATCCCTAATTAATTTTCAAATCAATTTATATCTATGAACATCGCTCGATTGTAGTCTTTGTGCAGAATTTTATCTAAGGTATACTTCTTTATTCTCAGTAACCATAAATTTCGAATTCTTTACCTCTAGTGTTTTTTTGTCAATGGGTTTATCTCATTTGTGTTCGAGCATCCTTTTGTGCCCTGCTTCGTATTTGAAGTTCTTTGTTATGCATTTTCATCACCTAGTTTGTCATAATATAATATTTTTTCCCAATGGCTCTAATATAAGTATTGCTCAGAGATATTGATCTTGAGTTGGAGAAGAGGGAGTGGATTGTGTCGACAACCCAGGGTGGTCAAGAGCCTGGATTTGTTGAAATGGCTCTCATTGAAGAAGAGGTATCATTCTTCCATTCGTTTATTTATTTATCTATTTATTTATTTATTGTTTGATTGTCCGTAACAACTTTATTGTGCTTGCATACCTTGTTTTTATTGCTTGATTTGATTAAGTTGCTTTGTCCGATGTTATGCCTGAGTTTACTAAGCTACTTGTGCTAATTATGAATGTAAAGTTTTGTACATTTTTTGTTTGATTCTGATTAGTTAGGATTTTTTGTGCAAATTGCTACTGGTGCTATACATGATTGTTAAAATTTTTAGATTGGCATTAGAGTTTTGGCTAGCCAGGATATCAAGTCTATAATTTCTTCTCTCTTATTTTAAAATGATCAGATAAATGGGAGCAGATACCTTTCCTTGAGAGCAGATAAATAATCTCATTGTGACTAAAATATAAGTTGATTTCTAAGGCTAGCTTGGAATTGCTAATCGGTTTTGTGCATTTATTTCCACTCTAATTTTTTTTTTTTAAATAATAAGAAAGGTACATAGGTACATAGAAAGCTACATATTATTTCTAAATTTTTAGACATCTCAGCTTGGTTAATTACTCCTATACAATGTTCACTCTGCTATATATACTTTTTGAGTTATTATATACACTATTCTTTAATCTAATTTTGTTTAAGTCATTTTTAATATAATATTATTAATTAATTGGGATTTGGTTTTCTAATTGCAGGTATTTTCAAATATGTTTGCAATGCGTATAAGTTAATTCACTGGGATGAAAATTATATTCCAGTTTCCTGGTCTGTATGCTTTTTATAGTTTTGTTATATTTTGGTTGTATATATATATATATATATATATATGCATGGTATTTTTTTGCCAATTTCATTGGTAACGTACATGTTCTTAGTTTTTGGATTATCACATGTATTGGAGATTTATATACAAATTTATTCTGTAAAAAATACCGTTTGTTTTGATTATTATTATTATTTCTAATTTGTCGTACTATTTTATTTACATGTCTATTATCTTTGGTTGGTTAATTATTCTGCATCAGCTTAGTGGATCAAAGATCTTTATTTTTACTTTAGAACATTGAATATATATATATATATATATTTTCCCATTGTTGTGCTTATTTATTGAGTGATGCATAATATTTGGACATATAGGTAGACAAAATCTATGACAAAAGGTGAGTTAAGTTGCCTTATTAACCCTACACAATTCAAGGAGACTCAAAGTCATTTTAAGAGTAATAATAAGGTAATTTGGACTCCTTTTTTTTTATAGTTTGTGTTCACATATTTGTTCAAATAGATTAATTCTGATTTATTTGACTTTTTTAGTTTGATCATTGGTTTTTTTTTTGTACCACATTTAATATATATATATATATATATATATGTATGTATGTATTTAACTTCATGTGTATTGTCTGTTAATATATTAGCAAAGGTTTTGTACAGTTTGTACATTTCCTACGTAAAATGTGTCACTGAAACATTATTCTTTCTGGTTACATGGATATTTTGATTATTCTAATGTTTTCATGTATTTCAATTGTATCTTTTCGGTATATTTGTTTTGTAATATTTGTTAGATTTTCAATTATTTTTCCCGTGGGTACCGGACTAGTGCTTACATAATTTGTCCAAACTCATTTGATTCACTCCTTTTTAGATTGCATCCTATAAGTTAACACAAAAACGCTTCAATAATGCAGCACAATTAAACTAAAAATTACAAACTTTAACACACAATAAAGTATCTAATAAACATAAATTATACACTTATTAGCATCACATAATTCTTTAATGATGATCCCATAAACTACATCACCTTTGTCGGTTATCTTGTCATCTATTTTGACAAGAGTAATGCTATCTTATCATCTATCATGACAAGAATATTGCCATTTATCTATACTGTGACTGATAGTTATCATTTTCTTATTAACCCTTGAATAAATTAATTTCCCCATCTATTTATACATCTCTACCCATTCCCCATATAGCACTGCCAACTAAACTAAAAATCGACCTCCATTCTAGATAAATAGCATAACTGTTTTGACAAAGTGTTTAATCCTTTTCCATTTCCACTTTTCTTGTTGCTCTTTATATTTTATATTCATTTGGTGAACATAAAACCAAAATTGTATTGCAGACTTGCTATAAAACCAAAATTTGGTGCCTTCATAACCGGGCTCATAATGCAGCTTTTATTGATGAGGACATGCGACAACCATTGGTCCATGTGTATCTTTTTTATTGAGCCACATCATAATTGCTCTCTAAAAGGGTCTCTAATTCATCTGTAGTATTTTTTTATGGAGATAACTCCAAGCACATCTAATGCCATTCTAAGACGAACTCAATACCTAGTGGCTAGTTATGAGATGAATTACCTAGACGCAAAAACATCAAACACATCCCCGATGCAATACCCAAGGCCAGTCACCATATGGGTCAGTCACTGGACTCGCTAAATCTCAACATCAACAGAGAGGCTACAAGTGACTACTAATTATTGAATCTCAACATAAACAAACCACTCTTATCTTCCAACCACAAAATATTCAGATATTCGCAGGGCATAAGCAAACCATTATATGGTTATACACATTCCTGTCTAAATGATTTGGTCTTCAAACAATCATGATACACGTGGCCATACCACTGATCATCCCTTCTAGAACTTCAGCCTCCATCTCTAGCACCTTTGTTGAATGACTGTATACCATAATTAATTTGATGATGTGACAAAGCTATTAATCCAAAAGAATTCTATGAGTCAACATTTGGTGTTGAATTTCCTTCTGACGTTCTCTCAATTACTTCAATGGTTTCAAGGTCCATTGTCATGCGTTCATCAACCTCATTTTCCTGTACCTCAGTCATTATTTCATCCCCATCTGCCACAGCAGGCTCAACCCCATTCTCTGTAGAGTTACACCGAAGCAGGGGATTCTCAAGCTTTTCATAAGCTCCGTTAGATTTTTGTATGGCCGACGGATGATATGAATCTCTTGAGATAGTTAATGTTGATGTAACCAACAGATTCTGCAAGGGATGGGGAAGAAAAAATAGACAGAATCATCAAATATACAAGAAAAATTGTTTAAGAAAATTAGCAACAAAAACAAGAAGGCCCTATAAAAGGTACTCCACTTTTATCTATTTCCAAATATGCATGATATTTCTCATGCTTGATTAATGGGTAGAAATAAATTATATTAACAAACCATTGACCAAATCAAATCATACGAGAGTGATAAGCACATTCAGGCTCTCCTAACCCATAAATCAACCCATAAGCATGGAAATATATAATGATAAGCACATTCAGGCTCAACGGGGTCCTTGTTGTGCCCCAGTGATGCACAGGTCAAGTAAACTCGTCTTCCTTCTTTTTTTTTTTTTTTTGGCTGCCGCGGGGGGGGGGGGGGGTTGTTGGGATCGGGGAGAGGACATAACTACCATCCAACAATCAAATTCAACCCTCTCCAACTATATGATAGATTTCAAAGAACACCAAGAGTTAGGTATTATTGCCTTCCAAGCAACAAGATCACAAAACACATGTCCAAGTGACGCAAATTTAAACTCGTTTATGAGACTTTTGAGTATATAGTCAACTTCCAACAATCAATACCCTCCCCAACTAGATGATCGAGTTCCAAGAACATCAAGTGCCAAAAATTGTTGTCTTCCAACCATAAAGATTGCATGGAAACATATCAACAATCCATGTGAGATTATTTATAAAATGTAAGAGGATTCTTCAAGAAAGCATGTTTAAGATTTAAATTTAACATGTACAAACCGCAAAACTCTCAAGTACATACATGATTTAAAAATTCTCCTACACAAGGTGAGGTGCTTGAGCGGATCCAGTTTTTAAGACGGAATGGGGATGACGTTAGATAAGCGGTGAAAGTTAAATACCTTTTCTAGAGCCAGAGCAAGCTTTGAAAGCTTGGGGTAAATGTTTCTTGCAGATAATAGGATCTGTTCAACAAGTAATACAAATATTAGATACTGAAAACTAAATTCAGAATGTGATGTAGGAGAACAAGGCCAAGATGCGGGTTTTGAACTTGGGCACGTGCTTATTACGCAATTGAGCCGGGTCCAAGAGAAGATTTACAAAACTGAAAACCCAAAATGAAATGGTGATAAAACATCAATGCTTGGAACCTCACAAAGAAAAGTATAAAAACTCGTAGGCAAAAGGCATAGCATCAAAACAAAGCTGAACTGAACAAAACAAGAACAGGATATAACATGATTACCTCACACAGCCTCTGCAATGTAAATGGAGGTCCTTCATCAAAGCTATGAACAGCTGCCAAACAAGATGGCATGTAGTATGTAATTGCTCAACATTCATTCAGAATGGCAAATTCTAGCCAAGTTATAAAAGAATCATCAAGACGAGTCATCTGATTTCTCCCATTCTAACAGCTCAGGATATAATACCAATCTTAACGTATTCTGAGGTAAGTGGCCACCATCTAACCTCTCACAAACCCACCAACAAGCAGGGAGGGAGGGGGGAGAAAGAGAGAGGGGGGGGGGGAAGAGATAAACTTTAAGTTATAATTATGCATGTTGTGCAAGACCTTGTTGCATAGAGATTTCCCCCCCCCCCCTCCTTTTTTCTTTTAGCTTTTGGCTGCACAGAGTATGATGTTCTTGGCAATGAACTACCGCAGCCAGATAACTAGGTAAAACAAAGAAAACATTAACATAAAAAAATAAAAAAAATGAAGAAAAGGAAGAACAAGAAATTGAAGATGTGTCCCTGGGAAGTACCATCATCCAACCTCTTCACCAACTCCGGGAAGGTCTCTCCTAATGAAGAAATCTGCTGCTCAGTGGTCATTTTCGACTCTGGAGATCGGAAGAGCA